>BLBF01000068.1:1439378-1462518 GCA_015471245.1 Laticauda colubrina
ATCTATCTATCTATCTATCTATCTATCTATCTATCTATCTATCTATCATCTATATCAATCGATCAATCTTCATATTTATCACCTCTCATCTATCTGTAACCTACCGTATATCTTACTATTATTTATCATCCAGCTAGCTTTTCATATTTGTCTCTATCTTTTCCTTGATCTCCCCCATTTAACGTCTGTGCATATTCTTCTGTTTATTTATATTTATATACTTGTCTTTCTGACTTTCCCCCCTTTCTTTACGTGGCAGCCACTTCTAAGAGCCTTTTTTGCACCGCTCCTGCCCTTTCCCGACCTTTCGCTTTAACACCGGATATGAAAAACGGGATTGTCCGTGTTCCTCTGGGCCTCCAGCTGGACCCCAAAGCTCGCCAGAGAGCCGGAGCCACGCAAAGCCATCAGCCGCAGAGACAAGAGGCGCCAGTGGAGAAGTTCAAGACTTTCCTTGCGACTCCTCCCCAGGACCTCCTCTTTTCCATCCTGGGATCCCTGACTGCATTTTGCAAAAACAATAAAAATTGCATTGGCGGGAAAAAAAAGGCGTCCCGGGTGAGAAAGCAGCGCGAGGTCGCAATGCGGGGCAGGGCAGGGGAAGGCGACGAAAAGCGGGACCCGGCCGAGGCGAAGCAGGACCGGCCTTCAGGGGCCGCGCATGCGCGGTAACTTCCCGCGCGCCGAGGAAGCCTCTTTGCCTGCCCAGCAGGCCGTTGCGATCCGCCCCGGATCCAGGCATGCCAGGCCGATGGCGGAGCGGTCGATCGGCAGCCCGGAATTGGAAGCTGCAAGTGGGCGTTGAGCCGGTTTGCTTCCTGTTGAGGGAGCCCAAACTTTCCAACTCCAGCCAAAGTAGCTCCCCTTCCCCCCGAAACGCAGCACCGTTTTTTACCCGGGGCGCATGAACCGCTCGATCCTTTGCATGCTTATTGTGTCTTTTCCCGGCAAAAGTTCTCCAGGGAACTTTGCCAGGTGGATGTGGGCTTCAGCTCCCAGCGTCCCCATTCATCAGTGGACAACTTCTGTGATGATGACTGGGGGATGTTGGGAGTCGAAGCCCACTCATCCGAGAAGCGGTCAAGCTTTTTTTTAAAAAAAAAAACTTACTGTGGTTCCTAAACCAGATAGTTACCATATCCTGTGGCAGTCAGTTCCGCAGGTTAACTGTCCGAAGAAACCTTTTGAGCTCTCATACCTTTGAAAAGGGAACAATGTCCCCAAGACGGACTGGCAGCCACTCCTCCTGCAAGGACCCCCCCCCCCCCCCCGCGCAAAACCACCTTCTTCATCTCTCCACTTTGCCCAGTACCAACCTTCCCTACGATTCCCAGGAAGGGTAGAGTCATCTTTTTTAAAATTTATTTATTTAGGAGAGAATCTGGAGGCGATTTTGACTTCAAACTCTTTGCTGAATTCCAGGTCTGGAAGCAAGATTTTGGGACAAATGCAGATGTGTGTCCCTCCACACCCCTTTTGGGGAGCATTTGATGGCTCCGTTGGCAGCACATAAACCTTCCCTGTGCAAGAAAATCCCACCACTTCCCTGATCCCCCCCCCCCCCCGCTTCTTCCATTAGCTGACACCATCTTTACACACCATCAATTAAGACCGGCTTTTCCGTTTTTAAATACGGCAGCCTTACGTTTCCTCCCCATTATGCTCTAAATGCTGCTGCTTGCTTTTAGCCCAAAATTGGAAACCAATTCAAATCCAGATTCAGCCTGACTTTAATTGCCTTTGACGCATTTCCCCCCCAAAGCTCAAAATGCAAGTAACATACAATTATGCAGCCAGAGAAAGTTTAAAAAAAATTTAATGCCTTATTAAACCAACAGAGTTCGTTTCAGGTGCTAAATGGCATCTTTTGATAGACTGTCTTCCCCCACTCTGCTAGAAGGCATTATGGGCGTAAAACTTCTTTTCCACTTAAAAGGGATAATTGTAGCAAATGATAAGCCTGAAAGGTAATTTTCCAAACTGAACAAGCAGCTTGAATAGTGATCAAGATTCCTGAATTAACTTGCTTGCTTTTAATGCTGTTAAAATGAGAAAATGGAGTTGCTTTAACCAGACAACTTTGGTCTAACAATTACATTTCTACAAAAGGACTGTTTTTAATATACACCAGACTGTGCTTTGAAATATAGTACCTACCCATTGTCCTGGGAATTTGGAGGAATTCAAGCTCTTGAAAAAACAAGAAACTTTTATGAAACATGGAATAAGAATTGGAAGGGACCCAACCCAACCCCTTACCCAAGTAGAAAACCCTATACCATTTTCTTATTCTTCTTCTTGGCCAAGGAACAAATATATCAAATCCCAGAAGGTATTTTATAGCTTCCAAACAAATGCAACCAGAAGCATGGAAGATAGATGAAGATCTTAAGCCTTCCATTGCAATCCCTGAACTGACATAGAGACAGAATTTGTGCACCAATTTAATATTACTTTTTGTTCAAGCTTAAAAACCACCTGAATCACTTCCAAGATTCGCTTTGAAGTATGTGTCTCCAGTCATTACTGGTCACCTGGCATTTTTACTGGTGATTCACAACAGAAGGCAGGAAACAGGAACTAGGATGCCATTGGAAAAATCCACAGGGTTGCAATCAGCTGATTAGGGAGAGAGATCAAAGGCAAGACTGAGAAATAAATAAAAATAAAAATGAATCACTTCCATATTACTGCTGAGAATCAACAGAGCCGTGCCCAGGACCTCATCACCCCCAATTCTTCCATTCCTTTGACTGAAAAATGCTTGGAATCACAAGCAGTCAGCAGTGACCCCAGGCTATGGTCAAAGAAAGGCAATATGGGAGTTTTATATGTGACCTTACTGGATGGACACTCCTGCATACAGCAGTGATTTCAAGAGAAAAGGGGATTATCAACAGTTTAATTCAAAGCACAATATTAAATTAAGAATTAAGAATTAAAAAACCCCACCCCTTTTGGTATTTTAATTTATACAAAAGCAGGGGATGCATAATTTATCACAGCTTTAGCTTCTGGGCAGAGAGTTCCTGCTTCTTTGGTCTCTTCTGGCTTTTCCTCGCCTCCTTCATTTGCATTTTCACTTGATCTTGTAGCTGAGAAAAGAAAGCCTTGGAGGACTTCAAAGCTTTATCTCGGCCGTCGTCCTGCAAAGGAGAAAGCGGTTTATTGTGCGGAACTGAAATGTGCAGAGTGGAAACACATTTATCCTTTCAGTAAAACGCACCCTTTTAAATAAGAGCAAAACATAGCTGGTCGAGCCAAACAAAAGATTTCAGGAGAAAAAGCCCAGTTTGTATCCCAACCGTGATGAAAGAGCATTGGCAGCCGTTGTGTTAAGCAACCCAGCCTTCCTGGCAGCCCAGCGTCCCCCCTTTCTCCTCCTCCAGGATTTGGGTGAGATCTACACATTTGTGCTTTGCACTATCACTGCTCCAACAAATCCACCCCCATTCAGATCATAAGTCTCCAGCCACACCTCTCAGAGTTTAAAAAAAAAAAAAAAAGATTTACTAGAAGTGGCCATGTTGGTGTTAGGTAGATGCAGCTGACACTAAAATACATCATTCATTTCCCCCTTGACCCTGGTCTTCCCCCCACCCCCTGGATGTATATTCTCCAATGGGACACATCCATAGCCAAGAGTCATCAATCATGCTCCCCAGTAATAATCTTGCGCACCAACAGCTTTGGCTACCAAGGCAATTATCTGAGGCATTTAAGGAATGCACTGCTTTCCCCTCCTCCCTTTCTGCTGGCAACTAAAAAGACCAAAGGAGTATCTTTTTAGTTGACACACACATGCTAATGAGGACAGAGGGTGAAAGCTCTGTGTGTGTGTGTGTGTGTCTTGTTCTAACAGGGCGGGAAGAACGTCAGTTCTACTCAAATGTTTCAGGAGTCTTGAAACAGCCCTTTATATAACTCTTGAATCCTTAAATAAAGGTGGAGTTGGCCCAAGCCAGAAATTGTACCGTTATCTTTTCAAAATTGCATCTGCAGCACTCCTCGATCAGTTAGAAGTTGCATACAGCTGTTCACTTAGCGACCAATTGCAGTTACAACCTACTTGGACAATGGGGATTACAACCCAGTTTTGAATTTTCGACGACTTTCCCCCAGGTAGTTATGCAATCACACTTCGGGTGCTGAAACCAGGGATCACATGACTTCATTTCATGACAATTTTGCAAAAAGAAAAACCCCGAAAAACGCCAGAAGTTGCTTCCATATTTTTTTCAGGGGGGGGGACGGACGGACGGGGACTGCAGCATAGTGAACAATGGGTTCGTTTAACTGCCTTGGTTTCGTTTAACAACTGACAAGAAAAGGGCCATAAAAATCAGGTGGTCTATGGTGACCAACTTGATTGATGACCCCGAATGACCCATTATGGTTGTCTCTTCCCAACCAAACCTGTTGTTGGATAAGAATAGACGTGAATCTGATCCAAGATCACTCAGAGGATCTGAAATGATGAAATCCTTCTCCCTCCCCACCCCCAGATCTGGATCTCCCTCCTCTCTGCTGTGGTTTGGAAGAGCCCTGAAAATCTGGGACCATTTTGTGCCCAGCTGTAGAAAACAACCTGCCAGCCCACGGGCAGCAAATATTATCAAAACGGGAGCTGCTCTCATGGTGGAGGCATCGGACAGAGGAGCCTTGGGGTCTGAGGGGTCTCCGGTCCCCCGTCATCAAGTATTACCTTAAGCAACGAGGTGCCCTTTTCCTTGGTCAGCTTTTTCAACTGGGCCTCGGAGGCTTTTTTGCTGAGCTTGGCGCCGGGTTCCGATTTCTTTTCCAGGAGTTTCTGCCGCCTCTCCTTCTCCTTCAGTTTCACGCGTTTCGTCAGCTTCTTCTTCCTACGATCCCGTTTCTTATCTGTAGGCGTCTTCTCAGCATCGGTTTTCAAATCACCCCCTTTGTTCTTCTCCTAAAATTCAAGCAAGTGAAGCATTTTTGGGGGGGAAACAAAAAACAAACAATATTGATCCCACGAATCTTAGCAGGGAACTCAGAAACCTCCGTGACACCCAACCCAGGCCTGCCACTAACACGTCCACAACCCAAGAAAGTTTTTGCTTCATCTTTGGAGGTGTTTGCTGGAATTATCCCCCCAGCCTCCAGACCCACTGAAATGACATCATTTCACTTTAGGCGAAGGAGGCACCAGTGTTAAGAAAAGCAGCGATGGGTGTCATGAGTGGGAGTGTGGCTCTGTTGTCTGTGGAGGAAACTGGAGAAGGGCAAAGTCCGGCTGGGCAGAGCAGGGGAGTGGGAGAATGAGGCAGAGGAAATTCAGAGGAAGACCCAGCCCCACCCCCTCTTCATCCTAGGGCATGCAGGAACATAGAAGGGAGGAACGTGGGTTGCGTGGCTTACGTGCGAGGAAAGGGCCCTGATTCCCTTCATTAGCTGCAACTGGGAACATTGTGTGTAAAAAGGGAGGTTGCGCACAGTAAACTGTTGAGAACAAATCGTGAATTATCTGATATTGTTGAGGCTTATCTGGGTTCCTGGTGTCTTCCTAACTACGTGTGTTTTGCTGGCCTTTCAAGTCTGGAGTTCCTTCTCCTTCTTCTGCTTGTCAAGTTAATTACTGCAACAGGGTTTGTGTGGATTTTTAGTTACAGTTTGTATGTGCTTTGTTTTCGGACTGAATTTCCTCCACTTAAAGACTCTTCCTGGGAGTTTTTTTCTCCAGCTGAAAGTAACTTGGACATTGGAGGCAAAGTTGGAGGTACTAAAGGGACTCTTCTTACCTGTGTAACTGTGTTGCCTTCGTGCCACGCCCCTTTGGCTCATCACATCGGGTGTGTGGGTCAAATCAACTGCGTGAGCTCCCTCTGACTTCAACCTGGCATGGAACCAGATTCCCAAGGATGGGACCAGCTAAGTGATGGAGAACAGGAAATCTTAATGGCACCCACCTTGATTTCTTCAGGTGCTAGAAGGGCAGCATTACTAATGTGCACCGGAGCGACCTCTTCCATGGTTATCGCTGGGAGATTGGAGACGATTTTAACTTCTGGCACAGGCTACAGGAAAGAAACAAAACCAAAACAGAGGCATGATGCATATACAGGTCAACATCATGCAACAATTGCAGTTCCAAAAATTAAACGAAGTGGAATTGGGTGGTAAAATGCCTAAAAGCTGCATTTAATCTCTACTTATCATCCTACAGAGACATGAAAACATACAGAACGATATTTCTCAATCTTGGTGATTTTAAAATGGGGAGACTTCAACTTCCCCATGCTGGTGGGGAATTCTGGGAGTTGAAGTGCCCCCATCTTAAAGTCATCTAGGTTGAAAAACATGAATATGGACTTAAAAAGTCTGCTAAGGAGAGGAGATAGTATTCTCAACCTTTCTACTCAAAGCTTGCTCCCAAGTCTGCAGGGACACCGTACTTACTGGTTTCGGCATGAAGTGGAAGTTGGACAGGGCATCCAGTTTGACAAAGAGAGAGTCCATCATTTTCTGTATTTCGATATGCTCAGGTTTTTCTTCCTCTTCCGTTTTTTTCTGCATTAACACAACGTGGGATTAAGGAGCGCAATTCTTTAAAAAAATGGCCAGATAGAAAGTATCTTATTTTTTAATCTCATATAAAATATAAGGTTTGGTTTCTTTTATAAAATGATGATTTGTAGTATTTTTCAGCTGAATGCCAAGAAGTTAAATATATAGGTACAAAACAGGGTCTGAGAAACTTTTTAATCTGCATCAACCCAAGTTACACTTGAGCGCTGTTGAAATATTTCTCAAAAATGTAGGCTATTTTGGGGTTTTTTTTTCTTAAAAACCCAAACTTAATTTCTAACCATCATATTGTAACTTTGTCCAATTCTAACACATAATTCAAGAAGAATAAAAAAGCAAAAGCAAATCAGTGAAGTCCACTTAAGAATTAGCAACTGCATTGCAATTCTTTTTTTCCTTTTACTTATTCACACATGCCAATTCCTGAGTCTTCAAGTGGAAATAACCAAACTGCTTTGGCAGACGTGCATCCTAAATTTCAGTAAGAGAGAGTAACACACCTGGTTCAGTTTCAAATATTCCTGCTCATAAATTTCAGCTAGGCTCAATTTGCTTTTCTCCTGATCCAGAGTCAAACGCTTCTTATACTCAAACGGATCTTCTTTCGGTTTTTCTTTACGGACAACATCGTCCCAAGCCTAGAACATAAAATATTAACATGATATTTCAGCAGTGTGTACGTGTATGTGTTGTGTTTTTAAAAAGACACTCCGGAGAAATGCTTGCTGCAGGTAGCAATGAACATCTCACTTTGCGTTAGCTTCACCTTGATGCAATTCATTCGCTGTAGTTAAGCCACAAAAATTGGCTGACAAAATTGCAGGAGTTAAGAACACAAATCTGTACAATGTAAAGAGTTTTATTTTTTAAAGCCACACCACAATAATGAAAACTTGGCAACCTTTTAATCCTGAAGCATCAGATTGCTTCCTTGGAAAAATTCCACAGCAACAGAATCTTAAGGATTCTTACAAGAGAAAAACTATCTTCTCCACAGCCTTCAAGGATACCCACAATCCAGACCACCTGAAGAGCAGCTAGGGTAGCTAAATGGGAGATTCCTCTTTCAAACAGCATAAATGAGAAAGATATTTTTTTTAAATTATTCACCTGATCTTTTATCCTTCTCTTGATAATCTCTTCCAGCTCAAGAGTTGTTTCTTCTGTGACCATCGGAGCTGAGAACACACACACACAAAAAAAACCCCAAACCCAGTTAGATTTAACAGTATCCTTTCCGATAGTTCCAGATGATGGAACTATCTTGGCCATGTACAAACCAGCTTTCCTAGCTACAAGAGCCAATTTGGTTCAGGTGCTGGTCTAGAAACAAGGGCAATTGTGAGTTCTAGTCCTCCCTGAGGCATGAAAGTGGGTGACTTTGGGCCAATCACCAGGAGACAGTGAGTTCGAGTTCAGCCTTAGACATGAAAGCCAGGTGAGTGACTTTGGACCAGCCACTCTCTCTCAGCCCAAAACACCTCACAGGGCTGTTGCTGTGAGGAAAGTAAGAGGAGGAAGGTGGGTTGGAAATGTTCACCACCCTGTGTTATTATCTGTATAAAAATCAAATAAACCGATTCATAAATGCTAAGGAGCATTTCTTCCCCAGAGCTTTTAAGATAAAGCATCTGTGTTCCATTCAAGGGTTACCCATTCGGACTGCATGGTCAAACAGCAGCATCTCCTCCAGGAGGCTGTTCTCTGGTCTCTTCTGCCCCACAATTTCGCCCTTCAGTTGCCATGGCTTCTCCTTCAGCAGCTCCTCTTCCAGGGATTTTATTTTTTCACTCATCTGTAAGAAGAAAACGAGCAATCTCTCATTCCCGAGGCACAAAGGTTTTAACCCATTTCTTGTCCCTGCCTCGCTTCGTTTCTTTTCTTCCTAGCCTGAAGATTTTGTATTTATAAAGATCCTTTCAGACAACAGCGTGAATGGAATTAGGCCGAGCTCAAGTTCACCTTTTCCTGTCTTTTCTCAAAAGACGATTTCATTTCGGGCGGCTTGCTAGATTTTCCCTGGAATGAGACGGTTTCCTCTTCCACGTCGCTGTCGAAGGGCAAGGAGAAAGTCACTCTTTTCGAAGGGTCTTTGCTTTTTCCACGTTCAGTCTGTCTCATTTCACCCATGTCCTCAGCACTCCTGTCCAACAATAGGATAAAAAAATATTCATTAGGCACATATTTTTATTTATTGCATTTTTATCCTGCCTTTATAACTTTTTTTAATAACTCAAGGCAGTGAACGTAACTAATAAGCCTTCCTCTTCCTATTTTCTTCACAACAATCCTGTGAGGTGAATTGGAGTGAGACAGAGTGATTGGCCCAAAGTCACCCATTGATTTTCATGCCTATGATAGTGGGACTAGAACTCACAGATTCCTGGTGATCGGCTCAAAGTCACCTAGCCAGCTTTCATGGCTAAGGCAGGACTAGAATTCACAGTCTCCTAGTTTCTAGGCCAGCAACTGAACCACCACACCAACTGGCTCTTACTGAATATATTTATTATTTATGAAGTATCTACACAGTTTGCATTATAAATATATTAAAGATTTCATAACTCCTTATTAAAATAGAACTATGCCTTTAGAGATCAGCCACATACTCAGAAGCGCTCTCAGCAGTGCCTCCTTCTTCTTCCTCTTCTCCACCTTCTCCACTCTGGCTATTTTGGTCATCTTCCTTTTTATCCAGGGGATTGCTGCTCTCATCCACAGGATCAAAGTAATCTTGATATTTAAGCTCGCGAGCACTTTTAATTGCCTGAGAAAGAAGAAAACAGAAGTTGGTGGACAGTGAATATTTAACACACTGGAATAAGAATGACTAAAAGAATTGTTCTTCTCAAAATATGTGGGATATATTTGCAGAGTTTTGCCGTGGGATTTTCTAGGAAGAATCCCCTTTGTTTCAAAGGATGCATGTAAGCAAAGCAGAATTTTAAAAATAATTGTACAAATTTGATAACTATTCTATTTGCAGCAATGCCTGTGGACTTTGATTCCCAGAATTCCCCAGTCAGCTATTCAAAGTTGATCTCTTTCCAAGTTTGTCTGCCTCAAAATAATATCACCTTTAAGAGCAGACTAAATTTACCTTATGAAAACAATGTTTTCTCCAAGCGCTTACCTTCTTCTTCAATGCTCCAAACTCCTCCTCCTCGTCCTCATCATCATCTTCGGAGAGAATCTCTTCGAAATAATCTATCCCATCGCTGTCATTCTCTCTCTCTCCTTCTTTCTCCTCCGCCTCCAACGCAGCCTCCATCTCGCAGAGTTTGAAAAATCTGTCGTCTACCAGGGAGTCTGTCCCCTGCTTTTTCCTAACGCTCTTTGACTTTTGGGTTTGCTGCTCTAACTTATCGATATCAAAGTCCAGCTCAGAATCCTCGTCGCTGAAAGGACCGTTTTTGGAGGCTTCCGAATTGCTTCTCTTCTGGTCAAGCCCTTCTTCTTCTTCTTCTTCACTGTGACTGTTGCTGGATTCCTTCTCTGCTTGGTCCTCCACATCCATGTCCTCCTCACTATCTCCTGCCTCATCTTCTTCCTCCTCCTCCTCAATGTCTGGGAGAAGGGAAAGCACCCCCTTTCCCTCATCCTGCACGTTTCTTGCGACCGCTTTCTTCAAGGACCCCAGGACGGCATGGTTCTGCAGCTCCAACTGTTGCCAGATCTGTTCCTCATCAAAGTTTTCAACCACCAGCTGTTCTAAAGGGCTTCCAGCCACGGCTTCTCCTCGGAGGGCGTGATGAAAATCGTAGAGCGCTTTGGTCAGGGCAACGAAGTCAGCGGCAAGGCCATCCTGGACACTGGAAGGCAAAGAGGTTACAGGCCACTTGCCAAATGAGATTCGCCCCTTCTTAAAGCCTGGGTGACCCTCCATGTCCTCATTTCACGCCACATACCAACTTTTATCTTTACTTTTTAGGTATTTTATTGGTGTTATAGGTTTTTTTTTTTGTTCTGAGCCACCCAAAGTCATTGAGAATCAGGTGGCATACAAGTTTAATAAATCATCATTCGGTTTTATCAATTTTATTGCAACTTCTTTGATGGCTGTGCGAGTCACAGACCCATTGAAAATTGGACAGCAAACAAGTTTAATAAACTATTATTTTGTTTTATTATAGTTTGTTGCAAGCCGCTCAAGGTAGTTGATAGCCAGATGACATACAAGCCTAATAAGTCACCATTATTATGAAGTTTAATTGACTTTATTGTTAATTTCTTTGATTGTTGTAAGCCGCTCAGAGCCATTGAGAGTTGGACAGCAGAAACCATTGTTATTATTTCATGTTTCATTGACTGTATTGTAATTTATTTATTGTGTTGTGTTCAGTGGTTGAGATGGGCTTAATAATGTAAATCACTATATTATGACTGTTGTTGTTGTTGTTATTTTATTGAAAACCAGGTTCCTAGCCGACAAAACCAGAAGGCGCGGGGTTGAGACGAACAACCCCAGGAAGGAGCAGGGACAACCGGGGACTCTGACCGGGGACTCCCCAGTAAAAGGCGCTCCTTCCCCAACCGGGCGCCCCCTGGGCTGCACCTGACGGATTTCTACCTGGCAGCCAGAGGCTCGGCCTCTGCAAGGCGGGGGACGCGGCGGGTGCTTGGCCCGCGGATGCGGTTCATCCCCCAGCCTCCTCCGCCTCCAGGAGGGTCCCTCCGCCCGCCCCGCAGGCTGGGAGCGATGGGCATTGTAGTGCAACGCTTCGCGGGAGGCCGATCCCCGCCCGAACCCGCCTCTTAGCCCGTCCCTACCTGAGGAACTGCTCGGGGCGACCCGCGGCGGCGCCCAGAAGCTCCAAGCACGTGTCCAGCCGCTGCCGGGGAGACGAAGCCGCAGCGAGGTCCGCCATGCTTCTCGGGCGCCTCTTCGGCGCGTCCGCCCCCCAAAGGGTTCCGCCCAGCAACGCGCGCTCCGCGGAGGAAGGTTCCGCCGGGGAAAAAAGGTCCGGGTGCCTCTGCTCTGCGAGGGTGGCGAGTTGTCCGGCCGGGCAAACAAGCGCAGCTCCCGAACTTTTTGCAATGGGAGAAGGCTCCGGACGCTTTTATTGCGCTGCTCTCCCCTCTTTCCCTCCCTATGCCCCTTTGCTGCTTTCTCTCCCCTATATCTTCCCAACAGCCCTGCCAGGTGGGACGGCCAGCCTTATGGCAAGGCTGAGCGGGAGTTTGCACGGGGTGGGCATGCACAGGCAGCCTGCAAAGGCGGGTCCTTCGGGGCAGGTGTGCATTCAGCTTTGGGAAAAGAAAACCCTGCTTTGCAAGAAACACCTCCCCCCCACCCCCCATGCATTTTGAATTCCTCCCCAGATCGTAAAGAGCCCCGCCGTCCCTAAGTACAGCATTCCTGCCTTGCATTGTCACCTCCTCTTCCTCCTCCTCCTCCTCCTCGTCGTCGTCGTCGTTGTTGTTGTTAAATAGTAGCTATTTAGGGGAAACTCTTAAAAGACGGAGGCGCTCGGACCCAGCGACGGTTCTCCCCCTGCTTTGCGAGCAGCCGCTGTTTCTCCTCCGCCTCGTTTTGGCCCCTCGGAGACGCCGTTCCCAGTTCTCTTTTGGCTTCACCGCGCCTAAAAGGCGAAGGAGCCGAGCCTGGCAGTGCCAGGTATAAAGATGGCCGCCCTCAAGGGTAAGCTGGTGGCAGGTACGTGCTGGGGAATTGTGGGGAAGAAACGGGGCTGGGAGGCGCTTTCCGCCCGAGACCCCTTTGCAAGCCTTGCTGAGTGGGGCTTTTTGCACGGTTTGCACGCTTGCATTGCTGCAGGCGCGCATGAAATGCCTGCAATTGCCCTCCATTCTGCTGCTTTGCGAGATTCGGGGTTGCAACAGCTGGAACCTGGGTGCAGTGCTTTTTCCCTGGGACGGTGCTTGGAAGTGCGCAAGGTGGGATGCAATTCCTCCCCTTGTCTGGAATGCCCTGTGGGGTTACGCTGGTCCTCTACATGGAGGCTCCCTTGCCACCGCAGGGCAGCTCCTGCCTCTTTTCCCGACCTGGCTGCTTTGGGAAGATGGCAGGTTGTGGCCTGTCCAGTCTCCCTCTCTGTAGGGCAGGCAGTCCTGGGGTGGTTCTTCGTGAGCATTTCATTTTGTGCAGTACCCCTGAAGTACCTGAACTAGAGGCCATAGAGCAGCGTTTCTCAATGGACTTCAACTCCCAAAACTCCCCAGCTATCTTACAGTCCTTTAAAATGGGTAGACTTCAACTCCCAGGATTCTCAACTCAGCATGGTGGCTGGGGAATTCTGGGAGTTGAAGTCTGCACAATTTAAAGTTCCCAAGTTTGAAAAACACTGCCCTAAATTCTTGGACTTGACAGACAAAAATGCCAAAGGCAGTCTAAACATCTGGCTGACTGTGACTTGACAACAACAAAACAGCAGTAGCAACAACATCAAACAACAAACAAACAAGCAACAAACAACAAACAACAACAACAACAACATGAGCCAGTCATGTGCAGCGGCAGCCAAAAAAGCCAATCCTAAGTTGCATTAACAGAGGGATACAATCAAGATCAAGGAAGGTATTAATGCCACTCTATAAAGCCTTAGCAAGGCCACACCTAGAGTCCTGCATCCAGTTTTGGTCACCACACCACAAAAAAAGATGTTGAGACTCTAGAAAGAAGGCAGAGAAGAGTAACCAGGGCGATTAGGGGACTGGAGGCTAAAACATATGTGAACGGTTGCAGGAACTGGGCTTGGCTCGTCTAGTGAAGAGAAGGACCAGGGGAGACAGGAGAGCAGTCTTCCAATATTGGAGGGGCTGCCACAGAGAGAAGGAAGGGGGTCAAGGTATTTTCCAAAGCACCCAAAGGCCAGACAAGGAATAATGGATGGAAACTGAGCAAGGAGAGATTTAATCTGGAAACAAGAAGAAATTTTCTGACAGTGGAGAACCATCAATCCATGGAACAGAAGTTGCCTTTGGAAGTTGTGGGAGCTTCATCCCTGGAGGCTTTCAAGAAGAGATTGGAATGTCAGAAATGGTGTAGGGTCTCCTGATTGGGCAGGGGGGTGGACTAGATGACCTCCAAGGTCCCTTCAAACTGTGAATATCTGCTATTCGTTATCTGTTAATTGCAAAAAGCAAAACAGCTATGATGATACTTTTAACATCGTCAAATAAGAACATCTGCCTCCCAAGTCCTTGGGAAAGACTCAACAGGTGGATAAAATGCCAAATTCAGCCTACACATCTGGCTGACTGTGCAACCAACCATCATAATAATATCTAACATTTAGGACAATAGGATGCATCCAAGACTGAATTTTTATTGCATCACATATTTTGTTGCAGCAATCTTTCCAATAATCCAGCCAACAATAAACTGCTTGTCTACGAGTTGTGGCAGCTCCAACAAGCACATCTGTAGTTTTCCCCCACTATGTCCCTGCAGGGCAAGTCACTCGCCTCTCAATCCTGCCTATAGCTAAGTTGGCAACCAGTTCAAAATGCGAATAACGGAAGTGCCAAATTCTTTCATGTCCATCTGAAGACGTCAGCGGGAACCAGCTGCTTCTGCAGCCAGGAATGTGGTAGCTACCCCAGCCTTAATGTGGGGTAGGAAAATGGATTTACTTATTCATATTTGCACATTTTAACACATTTGTGAATGTGAAACATCAGGCATTTTGCAGTGTGCTTAACAGCTGGGGAGAGAAATGCTAAAAGATTCTTCCTGTGAAACTATAAACATTGTATAGGATAGGGGTCACCAAACTTTTGGGCCTCAGGGACCACCAAAATCATAATTTTAAATCCTGGGGACCACTAATATGAATTCACATTTCTTAACAACCAGTTCTGTAGGCGTGGCTTAATTTGTAGGTGTAGCTTGGTGGTCATGTGACTGGCTGGACATGGCTTGTATGTAAATATTATAAATATTTATGAAAGTATTGATTTTTTTATTTAAAAAAGAGCAATGTTTACCCAAAATCAGGCAAAGCAGGCAGGAAGATGCTCACAGAATCACAGATTCACTTAGAGATCTGTGTTTCTGTCATCAGCTACCTGGGTCTGTCATATAAAATTTGCTAGCAAGCAAACTCACAAAATTAACTCACCACATACCATATATTTTGCCACCAAAAAAGGCACAGGTCTTATTTTCGGGGGATGACTTGCACGCGTCAACCCAGCCTCCTTTTTGCTGCCGGAGGCCTTCAGGAATTACTTCTTCTGTGGCCAGCAAGGCTTTCCTGAAGGCTTCTGCAGCCGATAACAGAGCTCTGGATCGATCCAGAACTTTGTTATCAGTTACAGAGGCCTTCAGGAAAGCCTTGCCAGCCTTGCCGGTTGCAGAAGAAATGGCCCAGCAAGGCAGGTGTCAGGGTGTGTGAGGCCTGATTACAACTGTCCAAAAGTAAGGAGTACGGCAGCTCCACACACCCCCATCCCCACCCTGGCTTAAGTTTTATCTGTGCATCCTGGAGTGGGCAGGATCTAATTAGGGCTTATTTTGGGGGTAGGGCTTATATTGGGCACACATGTAAACTAGCTCGGATTTACTTTCTGGGCAGGTTATATTTTGGGGAAAACAGTGTAGTACTGCACTGTCTAACTGACTTTTCTCCATCAAACACCCTCACATCGTTCCTAAAAGAAAATGGGGGGGGGGAGCCACCCAAGATAAATTAGAAGAGAAGAGAATAGGAACAGAACAGAACAGAACAGAACAGAATAGAATAGAATAGAATAGAATAGAATAGAATAGAATAGAATAGAATAGAATAGAATTCTTTATTGGCCAAGTGTGGTTGGCCACACAAGGAATTTGTCTTGGTGCAAATGCTCTCAGTGTACATAAAAGAGTCAAGAATTATTTGCACTTGTACAGCACTCTGGGGTTTTCAAAATAGAAACAAAAACGTTACGGGAACATTTTAAATAATAAACACGTCAGGCCTAATAAGGAAAGTAACGTGGGCTCCAGAAGGTTAATTAATAATACATGAATAATGCTTTTCAAGACAGTAGCAGGAGGGGGGGGAAGGAACCTGTTGTAGAGGCAGAGCTTTTAAGGAAAACCCCGCGTGGGTTTTCTACCCCAGGGAAATGGAAAAGCGAGGCTTGAAAGGGGCAAAATGGAACCTCAGCACTTTTTCCTGGAGGGTAACAAAAAATTAGTTTGCTGACCAAGATCATGCACTGGAGCTGCCCTGAAAACAAAATATTGATGTAGTCCATATTTGTAAGGTCTACTCTAGGTTGTTTTCTGAGCTGACATTTCAACCCAAGAATTGAACAGTGTTTTTTCAACCATGGCAACATTAAGAGGGGTGGACTTCAACTCCCAGGGAGTTGAAATCCACCCCTCTTAACATTGCAAAAATTGAGAAAGATGCTATTCTCGAGTGCAATTCAACGTCTTGATTTTCAGACCAGGAGAAAGAACAAAGATGGCAGAACATATCAGGAAAATACGATTATCTTGCAGTGTCTTCCTTCTCCATATTTTATTTTATTACTTTATTTTATTTATTTCATTTATTTGTCAATAACTTATAAGATAATAAACATAAGTATAAATACAGGAAATCGGTACGAATAATTGGAGACATTAGGACAGGGACCGTAGGCATGATTGTGTGTTTATGCACACCTCTTACATACCTCTTAGGAAGGGGTGAGGTCAATAGTGGTTAGTTTGAGGGAAAAGGAGTGGAGGTTTGGGGGATGGCAAGAGTCAGGTAGTGTGTTCCGGGCATTGACCTCTCTATTGCTGAAGTCATACTTTCTGCAATCAAGTTTGAAGTGGTGTACATTGAGTTTATGTCTATTATGTGCTCTTGTATTGTTGCAGTCGAAAGTGAAAAAGTCATTGATTGGTAGTACATTGAAGCAGATTATTTTATAAACTATGCTTAAGTCAAACTGTAGGCGATGTCGTTCTAGGTTATCCAAGCCCAAAATATCAAGCCTGGTGGTGCATAGTATTCTTTTTGTGAAATACTTCTGGACACGCTCAATTATATTAATGTCCGATATACAGAATGGATTCCAGACAGCTGAGCTGTATTCAATATCTGTATTCAATATTCATATCTGGGATGCTGGTTATCTGAAGGCCACGTTCTTCCTTCGAGGCCTTACCGTCCTTCACACCTTCAGGGCTCCCCCTGGTCACCCAGCAAAGGTGGAGAATCGTAGCACACAAGCCTTCCAACATTCACCCTACATATTTGGGGGTGGCTGGGGCTGCTGATATTGGAGACATGGTTTTTCTCTTTGTCCCAGGCCTTTTCACTCGCCTCCACTGGAGATCTCCGATGGTCAGATGGTCCTCGGACCAGGTGATTCCCCAACCTTTGTGGAAGTTGGGGCAGCTTAACCACGTGGCCATCGCTGTGCCTGACCTGGAAAAAGCCACCGCCCTGTACAGGGATGTGTTACAAGCCCGAGTGAGTGAGGCCCTTCCCTTGCCCGACCACGGGGTCTACACGGTCTTCGTGGAGCTGGGGAACACGAAACTGGAGCTTCTGCACCCCCTGGGAGAAAAGAGCCCCATCACGGGTTTCCTGCAGAAAAACAAGGCCGGGGGAATCCATCACATCTGCCTGGAGGTATTTCCTGGGTTTTGTTTTGAACCAAAGAGATGATTCTGTGCAAAATCTGCTTTAGAAATGCAGGTAGTCCTTGAATTACAACAGCTCATCGCTTAGGACCATTTTTCACACTTGTGGCCGTTGTAGCATCCCCACAGTCACGTGATCAAAAATTCAGCCGCTTGGCGAGGGACTCGTATTTATGACTGTTGCAGTGTCCCTTTTGCCACCTTCAGACAATCGGAGTCAGTGGGGAAGCCAGGTTCACTGAAGAACCCTGTTATTAACAAGTGCAGGGATTCATTTCAAAACGGGGGCAAGAAAAGGCCGTAAAACAGGGCAAAACTCAACAACTGCCTCCCTTAACAAGAGAAATGTGGTCACAAGTCAAGGACTACCTGGAAGTGCTTAAAGGAAGGGATCAGGGGGCTTGAGAATCCTACAAATCGACTTTGTGTTTCTTTGTTTTTAAGGCAGAGAGGAGGGATGCGGTGGCTCAGCGGCTAAGACAAGCTGAGCTTGTCGATCAGAAAGGTGGGCGGTTCAAATCCCCAGCACCGCATAACGGAGTGAGCTCCCGTTCCTTGTCCCAGCTTCTGCCAAGCGAGCAGTTCGAAAGCATGTAACAAAATGCAAGTAGAAAAATAGGAGCTTTTTTGGTGGGAAGGGAAGGGAATGGCGTTCTGTGCGCCTTCAAAGACATTTAGTCCTGCCGGCCAGTTGGCCACGGAGACGTCTTCAGACAGCACTGGCTCTTCTTCAGCTTTGCAACGGAGATGAGCAGCGCCCCCCGAGAGCTGGAAATGAGTAACATGAATGTGCGAGGGAACCTTTACCTTTTTAAGGCAGAGAGGGGAGGGAAAAGGGGGTGCAGGGTTCCAGATAGCACGGAAGAACCCATCCAAGACTTTCCCCCCAATAGCCTTGCGCATTGGACATTTCTATTTGAGGAACATCTGGGGGCCCAGAAGTTTTCTTGTTTTAAGAAGGCACCCCTCTCTTTCTCACCAATAACTCTTCTAAAACTGATTTCTTTTTGTTTTGCCAGGTGGACAATATCACCAGCGCCATCGAAGAGCTGAAGAGGAAAAAGATCCGTGTTCTGAGTGACAAACCCCAAATCGGTGCTCATGGAAAGCCGGTGGTTTTCCTGCACCCCAAAGACTGTGACGGGGTGCTGGTAGAACTTGAACAAGCCTAATTCTCCCAGAAGGAGGATGCATCCATCACACATGGCAGGAGCTCCCTTAGCCAAGGAGAGTCTTGGCACCTCTTTCTTCTCTGTGGCATATATCTGAGGTGCCCTGACGAGGTGGTGGGGCTCCCAAAACTTCAGGGCCCCTATTTTGAAGGGGCAGGAACAGGATTGCCAGTGGAAGTTTCCGCTGAGAGATCCTGTTCGTCATCGGGCAGCTTTCGGGGAATGCACCCCAATAAACAGGCTCACCAGAAATATGGAAATAATATGGAAGCAGAACTTGACATAGATGTACAATTTTTCAATCCTGGCAACCTTAAGATGGATGGACTTCAACTCCCAGAATTCCCCAGCCAGGTAAGGCAGGGGTCTCCAACCTTGACAACTTGTTTTCCTGGCTGAGGAACTCTGGGAATTGAAGTCCACAAGTCTTAAAGTTGTCAAGGTTGGAGTCCCCTGCTTTAAGGCCTGCATTTTCTGTTCCTGGGGGGTATATATTTCCTTAATCAGTTGGGTGCTCCTTAAGATTTTGGCTTTTCCTCTAATAGTTGCAAGTCCAGGGTCTAATTTTACATCCCTTGAAAGAAACTCTGGAAAATCTCCCATTTGCAAGCGAGAAAAGCAGGAAATTTGTGCAGAAGGCAGCTATTTTCTTCCTAATTGCTCTGGTATTCCCTTAGGAAAACACTGGAAGCCTTTTTTCCTTTTCGTATTCTGAAGCATCAGTTAATAATGAGATGATAGTTGTTACTGTATGAGCCATTTTGCCCTCCTGTAACAGTTGCTCTCAGGCAGCCTCTGTGGTTGCCTTTTTGGTACACTTGCAAAAATATGGCTATCGGAAGAAAAAAAATTATGTGTGTGTGTACATATGTATACGTATACACACGTACACATACACACACATATGGAAGAAACAGAGTTTTAAAAATTTTTTAAAAATTCAGCCCTAAGAGAATCATTTCTAGGTATTAGAACGGCTCATAATTTCAATTCCTTTGAATAAGCAATGAGCAATTAAAAGCCAGATTTGTTTTACCAGCTAAGAAAAGTGTGTGGCTGCATCAAAACTAGCTGGTAGATTTTTTTATTTTTTTATTTTAATTTTTGCTGTAATAGAAAACAGAGCTCCCTTGTCTCCCTATTTGAATTTTACTTCTTTATTTATTTTGTGTGTGGCATATCATACATGGGCTAGCAATATATATTAACATTTCATCCAGATTAGCAAAACACAAAACATAAATGCTAAAAAGATCTATGTTCCAATACCAGTGTTCAGCCAGCTAACCATCCAAATGCAGAATTGTTTATTGGAAGAAAAATCAGATACTGGACTGGTATATTCCCTCAGCTTACAGTCAGTCATGATGTGATCTTAGTTTATTCCAAAATAAGTCCCTGCTTTGCCCTATATCTGCTACCAATGTAAGTCAGTAGGAAATGACCAATGATTACAAACAAGAAGTTACTACAAGCTATACAACCAAGCTTCCTAATGTTGCTAAGCCAACAGCAAGAACTATGCGTGCAAAATGAATATTTTCACAGTAGACCATAAATAGCAACTAACCATCACTGGAAAGAGTGCTAAAAGCAAGAAAAATGAGTAGTTTTTAAGGAAGAGAAGGTGCACTAAGTTAGATTCCTCCCAGTTTGTTCATCTTAAACATGGACAAAGCGTCACATGTTTGTGGGGATTTCTTAATGTTCTGCTAAAGCTCTGAGGCTGCAGCAAGATTTTTGCTGTTTAACTAAGGACAGTCATCCCAATTCTTTGTTCTGAAACTGAGCAGCTGAATCTGAGCTCAATAGACCTTGAGCCAATCCTGGGATCAAAAAATAAGCTTCAGGGGAAGAACAGTTGGTGTGGCTGCAATGCACCATCATCTTCCCTGCTTCCTTTAAGTCCCATCCTTGTATCTTCCAATTACAGGCAGTCGTTGACTTCCAGCCATTCATTTAGTCACCAAAGTTGCAATGGCAGTGAAAATAGTGACTTACAACAGGTCCTTGCTCTGACAAACCATCACAGCATTCCCATGGCCACCCGATTGAAATGTGTGTGCTTGGCAACTGGCATATACAGTTATAATGGTTGTAGCCTTCTGGACTCATGGGACCACCATTTGTCACCTTCCCAGTGGCTTCGCTTAATGACTATGTATGACTCACTTAATGCCTGCAGTTATTTGCTTGATAGCTGTGGCCAAAAATGTCAGAAAAATGGGCACACCTCATTGAACAATCACTTTTCTTAGCAATGACAATTCCAATCCCAATTGTCGCAAGTCAAGAACTTCAAGATCAGGAAGACTTTGAACTTTGCAACCTTGGAGACCCTGGTGTCTGGGATATTTTGACTGGTTTGCCTGCAGTAATAATGCAGCTCCCTTTTTATGCCAGCGCCGCCTGGGAGAAATGGAAATTTGAGCAAATTTGATGGCGTGTTTTTTTGTTTGTACAACCCAGTAAAGTGAGCTGTGAGTCAGAGATAATTAGCCATCAGATGACACCAAAAGCTTTTATCCCAATTCAGATAACTGGACTGTAATTTAACATCGGCTGATCCTTACTTAGGGATGTGACCCATTTTTCATTTCTTGCAGTTGTATGGAGAGCACCTCTCTAAGAAAACAAAAGCAAAGAAATATAAGTATTAATGGATTTCAGCTGAGCTATAAATGCAGGCGCCCTGCAGGGCAACATCCTGCAATTTATCTCTAAATATTGGGTGAAGACCTGTGTTCTTCCCAAAGCTTAATATTCAGAAACCAAAACTTTACTGTTTCCATCATGCCTGTGGCTACATTTTAATTATTTTAGCATGGGGTTTTAGATCCCTTTTTTTTAGAAATCGAGAGAAGACCCACCACACCAAACTGGCTTGCAAGCCAATAAAACCCAGCAAAATAGTTTCAGCTGGCTTGTTTAAAAGTTTCAAGTGGAAAGAAAAAAATATCAAGTGACACTTCATTAGAAACAGTGCTACCTTTAAATACATTGGCCAATCAGAGTAAAAATAGAAGACCCTCCCAAATCTTCATCCCTGGCCCCTTTCAATGGGATGCTTTCCTATGCTCCAATAACCTTCCATTGGTTATCTGCTTTTTAATGGGCCATCAAATTAATGGCAAAGTATTCCATTCCTTCCCTTAGTTTGATATTTGTCTTTAAAGGGAGTGTAAAACTCTTCTTTTATTGTCCTTCTAATTAAATTTGAACACATTAATTGCACATTTTCTAGACTAGAATATTTTTCTGAAAGGGAGAGAGAGAAAGTGAGTGTGAAAGAGAGATATGAAGGAAACATAATTTTTGCTATAAATTTACTTTCTGAAAAAATAAGCTTTCATTCAACACTGTAACTCAAGTGTTTCCCAATCATGGCAACTTGATGAGGTGTAGACTTCCACTCCCAGAATTCCCCAGGCAGCATGGGTAGTTGGGGAATTCTGGGAGTTGATTCCCACATCTCTTCAAGTTGCAGAAGTTGAGAAACAATCTGTATCCTAGATCATGGGTCTCGATTGCAAATTCTGGTTGAGGAAGTCAACTCTCTGTGTTTCAAAGCTCGCGGTTGTTTCATTAAGAAGCACGTACAAAGTTTAAAAATATATTTGATCGACCCCTCGAACTTCCTTCCATCCATGAAGATGGGAGAATGTGTGTCAGTTGCACACATCCTGATGTTTTCATAAATCGGGCCACTGAGCCAAAATGTGCCAGAGATGTGTTTTGCATGCTAGGCTGAATTATTTAATCCATTGCTCTCCTCAAGTGACTGCCAAGCAAGATAAGTCTTTTCCTTCTGCCTAAAAATAACATGCCTTTGTCATACATGGTTTGGTCACATGTGTAACAAGCGCCTTTGTGGGTGCTTGCAAACATCCTATACGTAAATGGCATGGGAAACCACAAACAATCTGCTTTCCTTGTGGGATTTGACTTGTGCTATGGGGTGGCCTTCCTGTCTTGCATACAGTCTAAATAAATACTGCAGAAGTAGCCCTGGTCTTACAATGATTCATTTAGCGGCCATTCAGAGTTACAACGGCCCTTAAAAAATGACTTCAACTCCATGTGCTCGCTTCGGCAGCACATGTACTAAAATTGGAACGATACAGAGAAGATTAGCACGGCCCCTGCAAAATCTATTCTATCAATGGTTACACAATAAAATATAGTAACGAAATATGTAGACTTTTAGAAAATACTAAAGATGTAAAGACATATTTTTTCCTTATTATATCTACAAAATGATTTTAGGATAGATTTGAGATGATGATATGAATTGTCACAAAATAAATTAAGTAAAATATGATTATTTCCAAAAGCATGAATGAATAAAAGTCATCAATCAAATGATTGATTAATAATGATATCAATGTATTTAATATTGGACTGAAAATACGAGATCATACACAATGTAATTGGAATTGAAGACTACGAAATGAAAGCACAAAATAATTTGTAAACCAACCGGCACACTGTATGTACATGTATGGAAGATGGCCTGAGGTTTTTAGGTTTTGTTTGTTTATGTTTGTTTTAAAAACCAATACAAAATTTTTTTTTTTTTTTTAAATGACTTCAACTCCCAGAATTCCCCAGCCGGCATAGAATTCTGGGAGTCGAAGTCCACACATCTTTAAAGTTGCCAAAGTTAATTTTTAGACTTGGCAGGGGAGTCCCTTGGGGGGAGTGTGGAGGCCAACCTTCCCCATCCTGGCTGTGCCTCTTCGGATTTGTAGTCCAAGCACCTCAGGAGAAGGGACTTCCCTGCCCAATGGGGGTGGGTGGGAGGGGTGTCCCCAGGAGTGTCCCCCCC
>BLBF01000068.1:1462618-1506357 GCA_015471245.1 Laticauda colubrina
CCCCCCCCCCCCCCCGTGTCCAATTCCTCCCCCTCCGCGAGGCAGGACCGCCCTCCCCCAGCTGCCAATCCGGAGGCCTCCAGGCATCCAGCCCCCCCACCCCACCCCCACCCCGACCCGAGTCCATATGCGGGTTCCCGGGCGGGGGTCGCTCGCTTGGCGCACTCAGCTTCCCGGGCTCATCGCGGTGCGCGGAGCCGCCGCACAAAGGAGCGCGGGGGGTGGGAGGGGGGAAGGGGGGGGGGGGGCTGTCGCTGCTGCCGCCGCCGCCGCCGCCGCTCCGCCTCGGTGTGTGCGCGTCCCCCTCCGTCCGTCCGTCCGTCCGTCCCCCCCCCGCCCCGGGAGCCGCTCCGAGATCGCGCCGCGCCCGGCCAGGTAAGCCCGCCGAGGACCGGCAGACAAAGCCCCGGGCATCGCAGGGATATGGGGAGGCGAAGGGGCCGGGGGGGGGGGGGGGGGGCTTTTTGGGCGGGGGGGGGTGGGCGCGGGGGGGGGGGGGGGGGCGGGCGCCCCCCCCCCCCCCCCCCCCCCCCCCCCCCCCCCCCAAGGCCCCCCCCCCCCCCGAGCCAAGCCCACCCCCAAACAACTTCTGGCTCTTGGAGGCGGGTCGCCTCTCACCCGCCCGGGGGGCTCCTGCACTGGGGAGGGGGCGCTCCAGAAAGGGAGAGACATCTCCGCCCGGCCCTTGCAGCCCCCCAGGAGCCGCGGATGCAACCGGTGGGCCCTTGGCGGAGGTCTTCGGCGGGGGGGGGGGTCGTCTGGCATATGCAGCCTGAAGCGAGCCCCCTCCCTCCTTCCCCGCCTCAGTCCAAGGCAGCCCCTGAAGACCCCGTGGGGGCCGCGGGCGGGGAGGGGGCGCAGCTGTCCTGCCCTGCTCGGGAGGGTCGGAGCCTCGGGGGGCTCCTTGGCTTGGCCCGGTGGTCGCATATCCCCCGGCTCCAGACGGGCTGAAACCGGAGAGACGGAGCGCCCGGAGGCTGCTTTGCCAGGCAACCGAGCCTGGCACCGGGCGGGCACGGCTTGCTGTGGGATTGCCAGGCGGGGGGAGAGCTGGAGAGCCTCGCCGTTGCTGCAGGCTGCTCGGAGGGAGGGGTGGGGGGGGAATGGGGGTCCCTGCACCGCTGCCCCCCCCCTCCCTCCCTCCCTCCCACCACCGCAGTCTCCTTGTTCTGTTCCCGTTTGACCTGGCCTGGCTGTCATTCCTGCTGCACCCGCGACTGTTTCCTTGCACGTTCTGCTGGTTTGGGGCTGCAGCTCTTCGGGGGCTGGGGGAGCAACCTAGGAGACCCCCCCACCTCTCCTCCCAAGAAGGCCTGGAAGGATAGATGCACCCCAGGTGTTTAAACAAAAAAACAAAAAAACCCACCCTGCATTCCAGCCTTCTCAGAATTGGTGGAGGAGGGGGCTTTATTTCTCAGCTTCTGCACAGGCAATGCTGGTTTTAAAAACTGGGGGGGGGTCAAAAAAAGGGGGCTCCTCTGGAAGAAGGTAAAGGTGGAAAAAAAAAAAACAGCTATTAAGATGCTGTGGTCCTTGTCTTTCATCTCCCTTTTGTTTTCTTTCCCCCAAGTTTTCCCTGTCTTCATCCCCCTCCCCCCTAGAATAGAAATAAGAATAGAATAGAATCAATCATAAAATATAGAATTAGAAGAGAATTAGAATGGAATAGAATAGAATAAGAATAGAATAGATATTGGAATGAAGGAATGGAATAGAGAATAGAATAGGATAGCATAGGATAGAATCTTTAATGACAATAGAATAGAATAGAATTCTTTTTATTGGCCAAGTGTGATTGGACACACAAGGAATTTGTCTTGGTGCAAATGCTCTCAGTGTCCAGAAAAGAAAAGATTCATTCGTCAAGAGTCAAGAACCATCAGGTACCACACTTAATGAGAGTCATAGACTATCAATAAGAACAGAACAGAATAGGGAGTGACTTTGGAGGTCTTCTAGTCCACTCGCCTGCTCAAGCAGGGAGACCAGAGTGTCTAGTCTCTTCTCAAAAACTTCCAGGGATGGAGTGCCCATGGGGAAAAAAAAAACCTTTAAAACCTTTGAAAGCAGAGCCTTTTGATCGAGCTTTGCCTCCCGTCGTAATGAGGTCTGTAGGGAGGAAGGCTCAATTAAAAATTCTCCGCTTCGTTTTTTCATGGGGTAAATAGTGTGGCAAATTATAACCTGGATGTTCTCCTTCCCTCTCTCCTCCTCTCGCCCCCCCCTCCCCTTTCCCACTAAGTGGGTTCTGACTGGATGCTTCTCCCCAATTTGGGCCAGGGGTAAGGGGCATTGCTTCCCTTCCCCGGTTCTGCACTTAATGCTAAATTGAGGAAAACAGTAGGAAGGCTTAAATGGCTGGCAAAAACGTGCTGTGCGCTTATAAATTTATTTCACTTTAGTGTTTTAGAGCCTCTGGCATTTGCAACTTGGAAATAATCCTGCTGCTTGTATTTGTGTACCGAGGGGACTCTGTGCCACTTGCATTATCATCCTTGCATTGCAAAAAAACAACAACCCAAAACACCTATATGCATTTCTTTTGCATCCAAATACATGCACAACTTGAGATGGGATACTTGGCAGCTCCCAAATCCAGCTGGCCCCACCATGGGTTAGATCTGTCTTCCCCTTGCTCCATCCTGATGGCCTTGGGATCCTGCTGGATTTTGTGAGGCCTGCAAGATCAAATTGTAAAATAGACTTATTTATTATTATTATTATTATTATTATTATTATTATTATTATTATTATTGTTGTTGTTGTTGTTGTTGTTGTTGTTATTGTTATTGCTATTGCTATTGTTCAGAATGCAGGAACGAAGGGCCTTGCTTGCCAGGAAAATTGTACAGCATTTGGATTTAATTCTAGGCACACATAATGTTGTAAGCTTCGCAGAGTCATTTCTTTATTAAATGGGCAGCCAATGAATTTAATAAATGAATACAGGTAGTCCTTGACTTATAACAGTTCTTTTAGCAACTGTTCAAAGTTACAAGGGCACTGATATATAGTATTTCCTGTATTATTATTATTAACACACTCTGATGCTAAGGAGTTTTACTCCTGCTCCCCACCTAAAAAGAAATCTCTTCCAAAGGCAAAACACAACCAAAGGAGAGGAGTTTCAGTTTCAGAGCACCAAGCAGCTTTAGTACAGAACAGTTGAGCTAAGTGACACCCAGGCTCCTTGCTGTCTCCTCCTTGCTCACACAGCAAATACTGTTTCAGTTTCCAAACAGCCCTCAAGTCTCTCACACACTGACAGGACGCGAGCCAGATGAACACCAATGGATGCTGGTAGGTGGAGGCAGAACTCCCCCCCCCCTTATTTTCCTCCCCAAAAACTAAGCCCTGCCACATAGTTTCATTGTGAAGCATCCAGCTAGTCATTAGTACCAGCCTCTTCTAAATGCCTGGGTTCAAACTCATTTCTACCCTAATTTGACCCAGGTGTCAACTGTGTTTCTATTGTGTGAACAAGGAAATGGAGGGTGCATCTCCCCGAGCGTCACAGAAGACGGGTGGGATAAATGAGTCGCAGAATTTGGCAGGCTGGTCCCGAAAACAGCTTGCAATGGAGGAGAAATTATTCCCTTGATTCGTGACACAGGAGAATGTGGTGGACTCACTCCAAAGATGTGCTAGCTTGAGCATTGCCTGGTCCAGTTAATTCTACTCTTATCCCGAGGCTCAAAGAGTCAGTCCTCTTCCCGACTTTTAAAGCATTCATTATGCCAACATAATGCACTGAACATACGTTGATGACACCACGAAAAAAAATGTCATAATACAGCTCTAAAACAGTGCTGTATAGAAATAGCATGCAGCAGAAAACTCCTTTGGCACCTCCCAAGAAGGGATGCACCCCAATAAATTTAGAGAAAGGCAGATTTTGTGCAGTTCCAGGAAGCCAAGGACAGGCCCCCTCATGGCCCTACCCTCTTCCCTTCCCCCCCCCCCCCCCCCCGCATATGAGCTGCCTGTGGGCCCAGAGGAGCTCTTTCCAAAAGTAAGACAGCAAGCCAATGGGCGACAGATGCTTCATTTTCCATCGTTTGAGCTGCCCCATCTTTCCACGAAGTCTTCCAGGAGACAAATAGGCTGCTTGCATTCTGAGGTTTGGCCCCCTTATCTACCTGGCGCTCAATTTCTGGAGTAATAAATGTCTCCTTTCCAGTTAAGGTGTTGTTGTGTTTAAACGGTATTGTTCCGGAGCGGCAGAGAAAGAGACAGAAGGAAAGAAAGAAAGGGAGAGAAAGAGAAAGAGATAGCAATAGAAAAAGAAAAGAAAGAAAGAAAGAAAGAGAGTGAGAAGTGGTTGAAGTGCAGCTAAGTGGCCGATCGAAGGTGCCATTGATTGACAGGATCAAGGAGCAGGTGAAGAGAGTGGATTTGTCTATCATAGGAGAGGGGCGGGACCATGGATCACTCCCTTCAACAACAGTTTGTCCACAACTTTCGACCACAATTAAGTGATGGCGTTTCCGTTGCTAAGCAAGGCGGTTGTTAAGTGAACTATAGCTGATTTGAGAGCTGGTTTTGCTGCGCTTGTTAAGGCATCCCTGCAATCATTAAGTGAATTGTTCATTAAGCGAATCCAGCTTTCTCCATTGAGCTGTTGGAAGCTCGCAAATGACAATCACAGAAGCTGGGATTCCAGAAATACACGCTGGATCCAAGCACTTGAATTTTGATCATGGGACGTCCATGTCGTGAGGGCGAGAACTGATCTTCCATGCGTCCCTTTTTTCAGCGCCGTTGTAACTTTTGAATGAAAGGTTGTAAGTCAAGGGACTATCTGTTTGGCTAAAGGATTGTGCTCTGTTTTCATTTGAACGACCAGCAGTCGTTTTTCATTGGGTTAAGTGATGCATGCTGGCCTGTCATTCGGGTGAAAAATACCCTGTCAAGTTTGTTTTTTGAAAAATCAAAAATCATTTGATGGAGGGCACAGAATGAGGTGACTTGAATCCGCCCAGGGCCGAGAGCCTCTCCCTCCGTGTCATGCAAAAGCCCGATGTCCTCTGTAGAAGACCAGATATCACGACCTGAAGAGCCTCAAGGGCACCAGGTTAGAGCAAAACTGAAGCTGTTTTGCAGTTTTGGCCATGTGAAATATGACTAGTGGGGAAGGGGGTTGCAGATGTGCTTCCTGCAAATTAAGGCACATTAGTTGACCCATTGATTCTCTTGCTAGCTTGCTCCTTCCCGTCAATGTTTCCGAGGCTGCAGCGTAAACTCTGAAGATAAGATGGTGGACGGCCTGGACAATTACAGCAGTTGGTGGAAGTGACTCTTTGCAAGAACATAATGTGTGACTTGGCCTTCAAGGAGTGAACAATATCCAAAGGAAGGGCATTATTTCTTCCCCAAGATTTGGGAATTATCTGATCATATTATATTTGTTTAATAGCAGAATCCTGCATGTCTATACTTGGAGGTGAGGCCCTCTGAATATTGAATGAGGGGCTGCAGCCTCCTGACAATGGAATACCAAGGTTGTCCTTTTGTTTTTTGAGTCAGGATCTCCAACCTTGGCCACTAGTGGACTTCAACTCCCAGAATCCCCCCAGCCAGCAACCAGGTCTTAAAGTGGCCCCTGTTTTAAGGAACGCTGCTCCTGGTTTGAGGCTGGGATTTTTGCAAAACGAGCAGGGACTTCTCCTGGGGTTAGGGCTGCCTTTTCCTGAAACGGGTAGCTGATGAAATCCTCTGCCATCCAGAGAAGACCCTTGCAGGTTTACAGATCCAGGTCTTCCAGCTAAACCAACTGGAAGATCTGAAGCTGTTGCTACTCAACAACCGAGCTGGAGAAGTGGCAGTAGTTAGTTATTAATAATTTGGTGTGAAGAGTAGAATGCAAGGAACAATTAAGTGGAAACTAGAATAAGAGTGAAATGCTAGAGTAATGTTAGCATTAACCAAGGAAAGAAGCAAGGAAGTAAGGAAGATAGGGAGAGAGACAGGGTGGGATTCTCTCGGTTCGCACCTATTCACTAGAACCGGTTGTCAACTTTCTAAGCAGTTCGGCGAACCGGTTGTTAAAAGAAATTAGAGGGCTAATCCTGTAAGGAAGGCAGGAAGGAAACATTCTGGTGTTGCTTACACAAACTGTCTCTCCATTAACCTTTATTACATTCTTGGCAGGACTGGACTTCCTGTCTCAGGAACATCTCTGGAGTTTTTTTCCCCTCCTTTGCTGGTACTTTGCTTGTGTGGAGGGACCATTGAAGGTCACAAATGGCATTGAAAAAGTGACTTATGACCATTTTTCACACTTACGATTGTTGCAGCATCCCCACAGTCATGAGAGGCCAGGTGAGGAGATGCGTGCCTCGATGTGAGTGATATTGAGTTGGCCACACCCAGCCAATAGCATGACCACCAAGCCACGCCCACCACCTAAGCCACACCCACAGAACCGGTTGTTAAAAAAATTGAATCCCACCCCTGGAGAGAGAGGGAGGGAGGGAGGGAGGAGGTTTCGCATGCAATGTAGCGTGCTGGTGTCTCTTCCCCATAAAAAAACACCCCAAATATTTAGATGGGCCAGCAGAATGGACATGCATTGGGGGTGAGATGGGGTGGAAGGGTAAGCATTGAATCTTGTGTGGGAGCTAATTCAGCCTCCCCCTTCCCCCCCTTAAAAAGCAGGCAGATAATCAATGGGAGGTTTTCGGAGGGGCTTGGTTTATATTTTTCCTCAATGTCAGATAAGCAACTTGATGCTTGGAAGCCGCCTCTCTTCGTATGTGTGTGAAAAAAACGGAAAACAAAGCCAGACTTGCTGGCAGTGATGGCCTCTGTTTGTGTGTGTGTACATGACACAGAAAGAGCTTTCTTCCTTTCCCCAGGGGTCTTTTGCCAGCATCACACACCTCCTCTTTCCACCTGCTTCCCATCACAGCAAGATCCTCGGCTTTCACCCCAGCTGGGTTTCCAGTCAGACATTTGATTAAGGAAATCTGCAGGTCAGGGACAAAAAATGGGTTCCCCATTCAGATGCAGTTCCTTCTTCTTCCTTCGGCTTCGCTTTATTTCCACTTTTAATCAAAAGCTTTGTGCCTCTTAACTCGCTTTTGAGCGAGGCTTGCAAAGGGGAGTCCACGCCACGGGCAACATTTTTTAGGGCCCTTGGAATTTGGAACAGTCGTTAAACAAAGTCAGGGCCCACCTATACAATTTGCAACAATCATTTTGTCCAGCATTCCAATCTTCCTGCTTTTCCCTTTTTTTTTTTTTTTTTTTTTTGGGGGGGGGGGAGATCAAAACAAAACAGCTGCAAATGTAAGCAGCAAAAGGTCCATAATGCTTTAAAGAGAGAGAATTCCGCTGGTGCTTTAATCAATTCCTTGGTTTCAAAGTCATGTAAGAACAAATTTTGCAGCCCTTTCTTTCTTGAAAATGCAGGTTTTATGAACACAACATACACATACACACACACACACACACACACATATATAAAGAAAAGAAAAGAAAAGAAAAGAAAAGAAAAGAAAAGAAAAGAAAAAGGTCTGCTGTCTTGGGAATGTAAAAACCAGCAAATGCTATGTTTTTCATATGCTGGCTGTGTTTAGATTCTCAAATATGCAGCTTAAGTCCCATTTCACATGAATAGTACAATTTCTACAAGGAGATATATGGATAACACACACACACACACACAATCATCTGCTTTCGACAAGGCTTTATGCATTTGTCAAAAGGAGCGATGCATTTGGTCTTTCTTTTTTTTTTTGATACTTTGGCATTACACTAAATAGGTCTCTCCATTAGAACATCTTTGATGGACATTTTTCTGGTCATGTTCGCCCCCATCCCCCTGTCCAATGTAACTGGAGCCATCTGCTAACATCTGAACTAACTGGAAAATGTTTTCAACCCCAAAAACATTATTACAATTATTTAACTCCTGGGAAGAATAGCGATGCTTCAGTCCTCTTTCTGGCAGTGAAGAAAAACTCATCTCAATCCATTTGTGTGGTTGGGAAGAACCTGGAATGAACAAATTGAGTTGGCATGGCGAGATCTCAGAATGATTTGTTTGGATCAGGGTGATCACTTCCGAGAAAGGGAGGGAGGGAGGAAGGAAAGAAGAAAGGAGAGGGAAGGAAGGAGGGAGGGGTGGAGAAGAGGGAGAGAGGGAAGGAAAGGAAGGAAGAAAGGAAGGAAGGAGAGTTGCATCAACCCCCTCTTGGCCCTAAAATAGTGGAAACGGTGGGAAAGAAACTCAAGATTCCTTTGGGAAAGAAACTCAAGATTCCTTGCCTTGATTCTCTTGCGTATCATAGAAGGCAAAGAGAAACATTACAAGACTTGCAGCTTCTGCGACAATAAAGGATGGTTCCAGGAGCATTTGTGGGGTCTGTGGCCTGATTTGGCAACGGAGCTTACATCCTCTCCCAGGGAAGGTTGTCTCCTGTAGTTGGTGGGTTGCTGATGAAGTTCACAGGCCTCCGACAGGCTGTCTGAATGATGCAGCTCCAGACCCTCGTTATGCAACCAGTCCTCTCTGCATGTGGGCCAGAGAATACAATGTGGAGGAACAATCTGGATTCTTAGGTGGTGGAACTCCATGGGCCCTTAACAACTCTGGCATCCAGTGTGAGTAGAGTTGCAAGATCAGAGGTGTCCCTCAGAAGCCAAGTCTGAAGGCCATCACAAGCATCAGGACCTCATTTCCAATGGTGCACGGTGGCTTTTACCTTCTCGGTCTCTTCCCAGGACCCCTTTGTGCATGTCCTAGAAGCTGGAGCATGAAGACCATGTACAATGAGTTGTAGCCTCCTCCTGGAGCCAATCCATGAAGAGCCAATCTCAATCTGATCTGCCACTTCCCCGTCTTTCCCCAGCAACAGTCATCTTTCAGGGAGTGTGTCTCTGTGTGTGTTTGTGTGCACGCTCTGATTTCGGCCTTTATCGAATCATTTCAGAGAAAGAGTTGGGGCGAGATATACTGCCTGTGCCTTCACTGCTGGGTCTGGAGGTTTAGGGAGATTACGGAGACAGCAGGATTTAGAATCTGCCAAGGCAACGTTTGCATGGTATCGCTGGGGAACAGCTCTTTATAAATCCTCATCTTTCCAACGTTAAGCTTTTATTATTTTTTTCCCCCCTCGTGGAGCTGAATAGTAATTTTCTCCTACCATCTCTGGCAATTCAAATTCTTAACATTGTAGATTTTTAATCTCAACTGGCCAGGAGAAGGGAGGGAGACTTATCAGTATTAGGCGGTGCTGAATGGCCACTTTCTCTTCTGAAATGACTCCAATCCATCAATCAAAATAGAGCTGGAAGGGGACCTTGGAGGTCTTTTAGTCCAACCTACGGCTCAAGCAGGGAACCTTATACTATTTCAGACAAGTGACTGTCCAGTCTCTCCAGAAGTGAGATGAAGAAAAGTTCCTTCTGGATCATCGTGGTCCTTCCCTGGATGGCATTTCTGCTTCCTCTTTGAAGGACAAAGCAAGCAGCTGGTCCAGAAAAGAGCTAATTGGAGTAGCGGATTTGATTCCACTTACTCACTGGAGGAGCAACCTGTGGATGAACTGCGGTGGCCAATGTCTCCACCATCCACCATGCTTGAAGGTCAAGAGGCTTTGTGGTCCAGACTCAGCTGTCCCCCACTTCATCTCAGCAGAACTATATATGTTCTCAGGAATAAGTTCCTGCTAAGGCATCTTAAAATAGAGAAATTGTTCTTGTGTTTTAAAATATATACAGATGAGAAAAGGTCATTTTAACCTTGAAACAGAGTGGTCCATGCCTGGAATGCACCATCTGACCCTGTTGTTACATCCTAACCCCAACTCCTTTAACCTTAAACTATCCACCATTGACCTCACCCCATTCCTAAGAGGTCTGTAAGGGGCATATATAAGTGCACCATGGTGCCTACCATCCCTGTCCTATTGTCCCTATTTATTCGTACCTATTTCCTGTATTCATACTCATGTTTATTCTTATACCTATTATCTTGTAAGCGATTGACAAATCAAATAAATAAATAAAATTGAAACGCCAGCAAAGTGGGGATTTGGAGTGGGGCCTGGATGACAGCAGAACCTGTAGGTACTCCTGACACTGAGATACACAAAGGAGAAGGTCAACTTTTCCAGATATAGACATGTTTCCCTCTTAATTTGTCTATCTTTGGTTGAATCTGCTGTCTCAAGGGAGTGGGATGTAGCAGTGAAAGTTCCAGCCAACTGTCTTGCCATGCAAGCTTCCAGGGGTTTAGGCTTGTCTCCCAGCGCAACCTACCTAAGAAAACCATCTTAGAAGACAGGGCAAAGCAGGTTGCCAAAGGCAACACCCCCAAACTAGGGGTTCAGCATGACTCAAAGTTTCAAGCCCCTCCCCCCCCAAAAAAAACTAAGAAAAGAATGTAGAGTTTCTTCTAACCAGTTTCCTTTATTGTTCCTCACCTCTAAGCAGAAATCTTGCCAAATTAAAGCAACATTATTCAAGATATACTCTGAGAACTGATAGGAGAGCATCTTTGTTGCTCAGGGCTGAACGGGTGGGCTCCTTTGGTGCTCTCTGAGCTTGGTGGTTTTCTTGCAGACATTTCACAACCAAACTAGGTAACATCATCAGTGAGGATGTTACCTAGTTTGGTCATGAAATATTTGTAAGAAAACTCAGAAAGCACCAAGGAACCTGCTGTTGTCATCTCCTCCTCCTCCTCCTCCTCCTCTTTTGCACTTCTTTTCTCCACTCTGCAATCTCCACACCCTTCTTGTACAGATGATGTTAGCTAGCTGGGTCATGAGACACCTGCAACTCTGTGAGCACCAAGGAGCCCACACTCTGGGAATCTGTAGGGAGGAGCTATCTTAGCTCCCTGTTGCCCAACCAAACTTAGCTGTCTCTTGACCCTCTGGAATGCAGCCCCTCCCTCCCTTCTGGGAATCTAGACTACATTCCACCACAGGGGAAGGAACTTTGTCTGGCCAACAGGGGTCTAGATCTACCAGAAAATCTGTGATTGTGTTAAGTAGCTGAATTGTTCCATGGCAGATATACAGTCTCTGTCATTTTCCTGCCCTTTGGGGTCAGCTGGGATGTGTGTCTATGTGTGGCATTTCTTGACCCCCGAGGTATTATATATCTGAGGCTAAGGGAAAGCTCTTCCCAAGAGCAGCGTGGGATAAATCTCCTTTGTCACGGAGACCTGACACCTCCCCTTCCAAAATAAATGATGAAAAGCTTCAATCTGCAGGCAGGGAAGTCTCGTTTGCATGACAAATTGGAGCCCTTTCCCAGCCCAGCACCCCCTTCGTTCCCCCTCAAAGGGCTTTGGAGCAACAGCTCCTTGTAAATCTTAACAGACTCTAATAATATAACAGATGATGCATACATTAGAGCTGGTGGAAGAGAGCTACAGAAGGGGTGGTGAGTGTGTGTGCATCTTCGTCTGTTTGTGTATGTGTGCAGCTCCCTTTCTCTTGTTCTATATAAGTAGTCCTAGATTATGACCACATTTCTTTAAGCCCAATTTCCACTGTAAGTCAAGTTGGAGCTGATTTTACAACCATGTTTATGGCGGTGATTATTAACCAAATCCAGCATCCACCCAAATGGGCGAATTTTGTCAGAATTGGCAGAAAAGATTGCAAATCAGAGAGCCAGCTTGCAATTGGATGACTACAAGATGCTGCAACCAATTGTACCTGAGAGTTGGTTGCCAAGTTGTCAAATTGTGAGCACGTAACTACAAAGAAAGTGCAACGGTTGTATGTGTGCATACAGGTCATTTTTCCCCAAGTCCGTTGTAACTTTCCACTGTCATTCAACCAATTGGTCATAGATCAAGGACTACCTACAGAATATTTGGAGATGGGTAGACAGGGAAGGAGCACGCTGCCTTGAGAATTCTGGGAGTTGAAGTCCACACGTCTTCAGGTTGATAAAGTTGGGAAACAATGGTACACAAGGGACACAATGGTACCTGCTCCTTACTGGAACCAGCCCTGCGAGTAATAACGATTAAAGTCTGCCAATTGGTATTTACACAGTTGTAGATGGCAAACTAGTTTGAGGGAGGAGTGAATTTCAGGTTGTTTGGCTCACACACAGTTGGATTTTCTGGAGTTTATGCTGAACTGACAACCTGGGTCACCATGGGCCATATGGGTGGGGTGATTTTTGCTTACATTCATCTGCTTATATTCAACGCAACTTGCTGGCTTTGGGTAAAAAGCTCACCCCTGTTTAACTTGCCTGGTGGTGATTGACATTCATCTGGGTTTCTGAAACTAGGTTTCCTGGATCCTCTGCTTCATAATAAAAGTTAGAGATTTTGGGGAGATCTTGAGAAACTGGGGGATTCCTATCCACATGAAACAAGGAAGAGGCCTGAAAATCATAATGAATGAATATGTATTCGTTTTATCAGCATGCAGAGTGTTTAGTGCTGCATTAAGCTATTTCTTTGCTTCATTATGCTTATTGATCACCATATTGCAAGTTAGATTCTCTTCTCTCATCTGCAACAGGAATTCTGATTCTCTGAAGCCAGGGAAGTGTTTGGGGTAACTGCAGCACTGAGATGCATATTTTAATTTTTTTTTAAAGCTGGTCTTGAAATCCTTTTGGCATCTTCTGCCCCTTCAAAACATCAGATTAAAAAAAAACCCCAGCAGAAGAAAGCAGAGATGAGAAGAAAAACTGAGAGAGAGAGAACACCTGTCTAGATTAGCTTTCTACAGGGGGCAAAAGGGCTACAACATGGACTGAGCTGAGATGTGTGGCCCAGGTCACTCTCGATGACTTGGGAAAGGGTGTGTTGTGAAGTGTGATGTGTTGCATTGTGAAGTTGGGGGAAGGAAAGAGGAACAGACGGGGGAAGTAATCCCAGGGTGTGGGTTGATGAAGCTTTAGTGCAAATTGGGGGAGTGTGGAGATTAAAACTTTTTAGTTGGTGGTCCATCAAACAGTTGAAGCTTCTCCAAGTTAATGGCTAGTCCTTGAAAAGCTGCAGGGACAGCTGTGGTTTGCAAGCTGGCTTCCTCATCCCTTTCCTCTTTCTGGTCAGAAACACTCATTTTTCTTGAAATTTTTTTCCTCTTGAAACTTGAGTCACGCTGGACGATACCCAATTCTCCAGGCTCCATTTCCTCCCCCCTCCCCCCACTACTTCCAAATCGTGGCAGAAGCTTGGAGTTTTCTTCTCCCAGCCCCTCTCCGGCAATCTTTGCTGGAAAACGCTTTGCCGACTGCCAATGCATCCCTTCCTTCCACCGTTGGCTGGCCAACCTCTTGGCGGATCTGGAGAGCCGCTTATTCATTCAGAAAGCGTGAATTTAGCTTCCAGATACTTCTGCAAGACAACAAGGCAGCATGCAGAGTGGCTACTGAAATGGACGCTTAACCCCCACTTTGCTGCGTCTCTGCTGGAAGTGGGTTTCTGCCTGGGATCTTCCACCTGGTCTTGTCCTTTGGTCCTGTTGGAGCACATCTGCTTCTCACCATCATCTCAAAAGAGGGCACCCCAGGTATGTGATGCCCCTCCCCACCCTTTGGGGGAGGCCGCAAAGACCATCTGCTGTATTTGCAGATCCTTCTACTGCAAGGTGTTGGCAGGAAGTTAAACACAGCAGGGGAGTGAGAGTTGATAGGGAAAACCCCCCCCCCATATTTAGACTTAGATTTGTTTCGGGGTGTCATTTCAGGAGTTTCTGCCAGGCCTTGTGCGAGGGAGGAATCCTGGGAAAGTGAAAAAGGATGCCTTGTGTGGTGTTGGGCCTCTGTTTTATTTGACTAGCATCTTTAAGTTCACCAAACAGAGGTAGGTCTAGAGTTGTGGTTCGTGAAATCAAGTCCTTTACTGATGACCCGTATTCTGCAACCTGTTTAATTTCAACACCTGGAGTTCTAGGCAGCAAAGGAACTAGAGTAGCTAGCAAACACCTTCCCATCTTTTAATACAGTGTTTCGCCCCTTGGCAAATTTAAGATGTGTAGACTTCAATTCCCAGCATTCTGGCTCCAGCAGTATTGAAGTCCATACATCTTAAGGGGGTTGCCAGATGTAGGAGAAGGATTGGCAGAGGCAGGGAAGGGGCTGAAAAGGGAGATCAGCCTAAAATCCCTATGTGGCCACAAATGAACTAACTCCAACCTCCCTTGACTGCCATTGACCCCGATCTAACTCTAACCAGGTGCTGGCCATTAGGTGAGAAGATTCCTGTACAAAGGCTTTTAGCAATAAAGTTGTCAAATTGAACTTTCCCACGTGGACCTGGTCTGGTGCGCCTGGCACCAAAGTTGAGAAACATTGCCTTCTCAAATCTAAACCCACAATGCATTTCCTACAGATATATTTTGCCCAAAAGCAACAAGCTGGCCAAATGTCTTGACAATCTGGTCAAAACCAGTCAATAGGCATTCTTGTTTTAAAGATAAGGAACACCAAGACTGAGAAACCAATAAGTAGCATACAACTAGCCATGCCAAGGGCCATAAGGGCATTGGTGAGAGTTTGTGCACAGGAGAGATTTTTCTTCCCCAGTCTTAATCTTGCTCACAAACTCCACCTTTCACCAAATGATGGATGCCTTCTCTTGGTTCTTCCTAAAATCTCCTCAACTGGCTCTTGCTAGACAAAGAACACAGACTAATAAAATTGGAAGGGACTTTGGAGGTCTTCTAGTCCAACCCTCTGCTTAAGCAGGAGACCCTATACCATTTCAGACAAATGGTTATCCAAACTCTTTTTAAAAACCTCCAGCATTGGAGCATTTACATCTTCTGAAGGCAAATGGTTCTACTGGTTGATTGTTCTCACTGTCAGGAAATGTCTTCTTAGTTTTATCTTGACTCTCTCCTTGGTTAGTTTCCATCCACTGTTTCTTGTCCTGCCTTCAGGTGCATTGGAGAATAGCTTGACCCCCTCGTCTTTGTAGGAGCCCCTCAAGTATTGGAACACTTGCTATCATTCCCATTAACACCCTCTGTTTTTAATGGGAATGGACAGGATCGGGTTCTTAAACCTTCCCTTGCTTATTTAATCCTTGTCTGATATAATGTGTTGAATCTGATGGAAGACTAGCAAGGCTTTTGATCCTATTTAGAATTGGCAGCTGCTCTTCAGTCAGCTAATGCTGAGTATCGATTGCACTTTAGAAAATCTTCGAATGCGGTTGGGGGAAGGATCAAAGTGAGCTTTGAGGAACCTCAACACAGGCGAGAGCTTCCTGTAATATCCTGCCCTAATCCCTTGATTTATTTCATTTCTTTGTTTTTGTTCATTTTCCTCCTTTCAGTTTTTGCTTAATGCTTCTTGCCATGAGCCAAATAGTTTAAGAATGTCAGTATCTTTCCCGTAGGTGGGATAGCTGTAAGCACATGGATATTTTTTTTCCCCCAGCCAAGTAGAAATTTTTTCTAATAATTTGGAATATTGTTGAAAGCATGTTGGATGGTTGAATTCAATGCCTGGTCTGAATTGATCTTTCAGGCTTGGGTGTGGGAAACCCAAATGGTTACTCTGCTCCCACCACTAGTAAGAAAGATGGAAATGGAACCAGGACAAGATAAATTTGGTAGTCTAGACCAGGGGTCTCCAACCTTGGCAACTTTAAGACTTGTGGACTTCAACTTCCAGAGTTCCGCAGCCAGCAAAGCTTGGAGACCCCTGCTTTGCTGGCTGTGGAACTCTGGGAGTTGAAGTCCACAAGTTTTACAGTTGCCAAGGTTGGAGACCCCCAGTATAGAATAATCACTTCAGCTCCCAGAATTTAAATCCAATGTATATAGAAAAAAATGGACAACCATTTGTCCAAGATAGAGTAAGGACTCCTGTCTTGGGCAGGGGGTTGGAATAGATGACCTCCAAAGTCCCTCCCAGTCCTAGGATTCCATGTATTGCCCACTTGCAGGAATCCAGAATCCTTTTCTCTGTCCTCCTGTTAAACTATTAAGGAACCAAAGCTCGCCTTCAAATCCGTTTTTCCAAAACAAGGCGATGCAAAGGTCTATTTATCCTTACAAATCGCCCTTGCGAAGACGTGCTAAAGAGAGCGCACCCAAAACATTCCTGCGCCGAATGTGAAATTGCACCTTTCCAAAGCTGAGTCATTTCAAGGTTCTTTACCCTGACTCGATGTTATGTGTTTTCAGCTAAAGTTGGAAGTTCGGATACCTTGTGCAAATCTGCAAATACATTCCCACTTATTTGGTTGTATAAAATGATTAGGCAATCAATCAGCCTGAGTGGCTTGGCTGAAGCTTTTCACAATGATGTCTCCGTTTAAATTATAATATTAATAATGCTGGCTGGGGAATTCTGGGAATTGAAGCCCAAACATCTTAAAAGTTGCCAAAATTGAGAAATATTGCTGTGGAGTCAGGAGTCTGCAAACAGGATGCTTATATATTTAATTTATTGCATTTATATGTCGCCCAGCTCTCTGTGACTCCAGACAGTTACTTCTTCAATCAAAACAAATCAAGCAAAAGTCTATATGGCTACTCTTTTCCTTGTCAGCTAGATCTCTGAATGCAAGGCTTTTTAATTAATGCAACAGTATGCAATTATCTTTTAATTATCTCTTTAACAATTAACATTGCTGGAAAAAGTGGCTTGCAACCACGTTATTGCAGTCACGTGCTCAGAATTTGGACCCTTGGCAACTGGTACCGATTGATGGCCTGTTCAGCATCCCAAAGTCACATGATTCCCCTCTGCCACGGACCTTAAAAACAGTGGCAAAAAGATTAAAAAATCAGAGGCGGCTCATTTAATGACTGCATTCACTTAACAACGAATGTCCCAGTCCCAACTGCAATTGTAAATTGCCCCGATTACTGTGATATTAGTCTTGCCCTCTTGACCCTGTTCAAAGAATTCTGGGACTAGTAGTTTGAGGGGAAGCATCCCTCTTGATCTCTGAAAAAGCACACATCCTGTTCAAACGCTAGCAAATCAACTCAAGCACGTAGAGAGTGTGAGCTGGCCATCCAGGATCTATCTTGTTGTTATTCTAAGTTTAAAACTGTTTTAATTTGTGGGAGGCAAGCTGACAACATTTTGTCTCTTTCTCTGATGCTCCATCCTATTTCTAGTAACTAAACCAGGGTCCCTTCTGGAGATATTTTCTCCCGTTTGGCAGAGACGGATTGATTTTGATCTCTGGTTCTTTGATTAGGGCATCTCCATTTTTAGGTTCTTTCTGCCCTCATTAAGTGGAGCTTTCAGTGGGTGCAAATATCCCTTTATCATTCCACAGGGATACATCAGAGTCCAACAGCTCCAAGGAATCAGCAGTGGGTTAAGAAAGTGATTCATTCAGTATCCCCAAAATCAAACATTGCAAAAGGTGTCAACCAAGGAAGGATAAGAAGGGAATCTTAACAGAAGCTCTTTCGACAGAAGGAGAAGCAGTGGGACTTGAACTTGGAAACCCCCAATATTTTTTTTTAAAGGCTTTCTTATTCCTCCACCCCTTTTTTTCGGGGGCTTCAATCTTTCTTTCTTTCTTTTTTTTAGTGGTTTCCATGGAAAGCAGCAGGCAGCGAAAGAAAGCTTGTTATTATGCAAACCTCCAACTTGTTTGAATGAATATGTAATGCCATGACTTATTCTGGAAACCTTAGATTCATTCTTCTCTCTTTAGTGTGCTGACACTAAAGTTTTACACTGCCCTTATTCAATGTCCACAAGACAGTTAGAGTCGCCTTTGGCGAGATGGCCGGCATACACATCTGATAAATAAATAAAACAACCTTATCAAGGTGTGAATTCCCTCCTTTGCTACATCGGTTGCATGAATTCCTTCTGCTGTATGCCTAGACCAGGGCTGGAGGGACCATTGATGACTTGTGGACTTCAACTCCCAGAATTCCTGAGCCAGCCATTGCTTCTCTTTTTAAAAGGCATTTTATTAGGCCTAGACACATCCAAGGCACCTAATCCAAAGGAGGTTTTGTTTCCTTTTTCTTTTGAATGCCGAGGCGTTCTCTGAGCTTCCACCATCTGTCCCGCTCCTCATTTGGAAGGAACGTTCTTCTTCGCAGCTCTGTCCATCATCGCAAACAGCCTCCGCAGATTGCTTCTCTTTTGCACTTCGTCACTGGTTGCTTCTCCAGGGTTTTTATCCTTCCCACACATTCCGGGAAGCCGCCAGTTCTTGCCGGATGCTATTTCTACCCCCGGGTGCCTGATTTCCAAGAGAGATGCCAATCAAGCATATAGGATGCGTTCACACTAGGAAATTTAAAGATGTACACTTTGGTAAAGCACATTTTGGTTTCCAAAGAGGGGGAGAGGTTTTCTGCAAGAGCTCTCAGGCTCAGTGGGGAGGACGAGTTGGACTAGATGATCTACAAGGTCCCTTCCAACTCTGTCCATCTGTCAAATTCTTTCCATCTTGGACCTTCACAGCAAATTTATTGGCACTGGAAGAAGGACCAAGATGGACAGCTGAGGAGCTTCAGCTCTTGAGATGTTTTCCCCATTAAAGCCCTAGCGAACCATTTATATTCAGCGGACAAGATGCTCCCATTTTGGAGGCAATGGCAGGGATGGGGAACATGGGCTTTCAGATATTTCTGAATCCCAACTCCCATCAATCACCAGGCATGCCAGGAGTGGCACTTCAGCAAAACATATTCTCTATTCCGATGCGAGGGATATTCAACCAGCCGTGTTCTTTGTGCAAGGAACACCGATGTCCAGCGAAGTCTTTCAGCTCTTAATCATTTTTCTTGGTCCAACTAACATTACATTTTTCACCAAACATGCTTCCATCTCTTCCGGTTCCATGCTGAGCATTGCCCGTTGCTTCATTGATCGGCTCTTAATTAAAACTCTTGTGTTTCTGCACAGCCAGTCAACATGTGTTTTTCCGCTGGTGCTGATTTCTTGTTTTTCCTAGACATCATTTGTTCATTTAATCTGGCTGCATGATTTAATATCAGTGGCTACGAGCATTCAGCTTGTTAGGAAGAGAAAGAATGAAATGGGACGTCAGGACAATGCTTGGTTGGATGCCCGGTAGTCCATCCATCAATGGCTTGATAGGAGAAATACGAACCCCATGGTCTTGTCTGCCCATTCCTAAGGACGCCCATGTCCATGCCACCAAAACAAAGTCACAAGGTAGTAGAGTGGATGCCTAACTTTGGCTTATTTCTCAATCTTTGGAGGATGGTGAGGATGGAATCAGAGCAGCTTGTCTCCCTCTAGAAGGTCTCCTGTTCAGCTTCTGACCCTCAATCCTATCTAAAAAACCAGCTAAGAAGCAGAGTCAGCTCCTTCTGAAGACATTAGATGGTCTCCTGATGTCCTCCAGTAGATCAGGTGGCTACGTTGCTGTTCCCAGTCTCTCAAAAGTTTTCCACTCCAACTCAATGTATGGAGCTTCTCTCCAGAAGAAGGGAACCTACCCCAGCAGAAAAGATTCCTTTACCCATAAGCCCCTCAAAGTTATAGAAAGCTGGTAGATAACCTCTGGTTTCCAGTTCTGCTTACCTAATCCATCCTAATGACTGGGAACTATCTGAAGGGAGTTTCTGCCAATGGTGATGTTTTAGCTCCTGACCAAAGGGGGAAATGGCTGTAAGTCAAGCCCCCTGTTTCGCTTTAATATCCTTCATGACATGCAGGGAGATTAAATTGAAAATATAGTTCTCTTGGCACTGAAGGAGTAGGGCTAATAATAATAAAAAATGCTGCTGACATTTTGAGGAGTGGGAGGAGGAAAAGCTTCCCTGAATGTCTGCTGGAATGATTGACGGGTGGTTTTATCTTCTAACCAGGTGTAATAATTGGAAAGGTCTGTGGGTGCATTGTGATACAGTTTTTGGGAAACTGTGGAAAATCTTTTAAAGCTGATTTCTCAGGTGCACACCTGGCACATAATCTATGTATAAAGCAACCCTTCTCTGCAAAAGACAATATGCTGCAAACCTTCTTAAAAAATCTGCTTATTGCCTCCAAATAGCAGCCAGTCTTAAAAGGAAAACATTTTGGAGAAGGTCTTTATTAAAATGACATCTTGTGTATTATTAATGTCTTCCTTCTGCTGTACCTTTTACAGATATTTTCCAAATGGTTCTATTATCTTCTAATGCTAATCAGCTCATGTCTCATTGTGGATTTTCTTTGATTGGATTGAATTGGAGATCTACCAATTACTCATGATCTCCCTCCATGAATAAGTTTGGAAGGACACCTACACATCTAGTCATCTCAGAGCTGTCATACATTAAATCATAATTGTAGAGGTGGAAGGAAGCCTTAAGAACATGGGTTCAGATATTGACTGGCCCATCGCCTCTCTGCATCCCTGATTTGACCTGTCCTGATTGTTAAGTACTCGTTGTTTTCTTCAACCTTGAGCCCAAACCATTCAGTGCTCTAGCTCAATATGGCCTACAGCAGCTGTGGGCAGTGTAATTATCTAGAAAGTAATAAACCATCATTTCTGGCAGATCTTGAGAGTCATTTAACTATCCCAAGAGAACAGAGGTGGGCCATCTCCTGATAAATCCCTAATGATAACCAAAGAACACTTGGATTAATTAAGTAATTGGCTGATTATGCACCATCACGTTAATGTCAACTCTTGGTGACCACATTTATAGATTTTCTCCATGATGATCTAGCCTTAACCTGGGTTTTGAGACCTTCCAAAGTCTTCTTAGTTAGATACATTATAAGAAAACAAGGTTAAGTTATTGAATCTTGGAAACTAGATACATTCAAGTGGGCCCTTCTTGATGTCTTTGATCCTCTTCCTAACCCTCTCTTGATTGAAGGTCCTCATTTATGAGATAGGAACAAAAGGTCCATTTCTTCTCACTCCACATGCTCTACAAACGTCGCCTCCCAAGTTCAAGAAGTTCCAGGACACTTCAGTACATCAAAAACTATTTGGGAATCTGAAAGCATCTCAGAGGCACATTCTCAAAAACAGTGGCCCTGACCAAAAATACTTCCAGAAGACACCTTACTCATCCAACTTACCTTTGACCTCCTTTCTGTGGGTAGATGGACCCAATTTCCAGCAAAGCAGTGGATTGCTGTTACCCATAACTTTTTACCCCAACCTCTCTTTGGGGGAGAAATGGTGTGTCCCTTCATCCGGTGCTTGGTTGGTGTGGACATTCGTCCCCCATCAGTGGTGAGGGGTGTGCCCCATGGGTTTTTGGGGTACGTGCATTTCCTTGCCAGAGATGAGACATGGGAATCGTCACTTAGGCATAACAAAACAGTTTTTCCTTCTGCAAACTCTGCTCCTTTTTCATCTTAAAGGCCCATTGGAGTTCCTCTGGTATCCCTTTTATTTGCTGGGATTCCATTAAAATCTGTGTGCGGTCTAGTGCTAATGGCTCTTTCCTGCAGAGATAATTTAAGGGCCTGTAATCATACAGACTTTGCCCAATAGTGGTGTATTAAATGGTAACCAAATACATTTAGGAAAAAAAAAAATGGATTGCTTGAGTGAGTGAGGGTTCCCCCCCCCCCCCCCATCTATAACTGCCTCTGTTCTTGCAATCTATTTTTCTCCTCTTGCAAAAATCAAGAATAAGTTTGCAGCCAGTAAAAAAAGCCATGCTACCTTGGCTGAGAAATCTGTAGGTTTGTTATGTTATATTTACATATAGTTGAGATCAAGCAGCTTCACTCCTCTGTGCAAATCGGGATGTCATGTATAATAAGCATATATTTTATTTTAGTTTTTTACAAAAAAGAACCGATTTTGTGGTGGCACAATTTGCTACGACTATCATTTTTCATTGCTGTCTCCTCAATGGCTGAAATGGCTTGCAAATTGGAAGTGCACAGAGCCTTGTCTGAAGAAGGAAAACTGTAACCAAGTTTGTGGGGGATGAAGAAATGCCACCTTTTATTAAGGTTTGGCTCGTAGGTTTCCAGTTGCATACGTGAAATCTTTATTTTAGGAGTTGAACAGTCTTGGTGGGAAGCCTGGCAGTAAAAATAAATACAGCCTCAGTGCTGATTGGATGCGGAATGTGCTTCAAAGTAGAAACATTTGCTAGGGGAGAAATCAGCAAAGAAAAGAACTGATCTAAAAGGGAACCTGGCATGGATTCTTGCTAGACTTTCTCTAAAAATAGCAAAACGAGACCAAAACCTTTTTATGCCTCGAGTGCCAGAGAAACAGGAGCTGCTCTTGCTCTCTTGTTGGTGTGTTCTCTACAAAACTTACTATGTAGGTAGTCCTCTATTTATGACCATGATTGGAGTTGGTGTTTCCATTGCTAAGAGAAGCAGTTGTTAAGTGAGATGCATCTAACTTTACAACCCTTTCTGCCATGGTTGTTAAGCAAATCATTGCCATTGATAAGTGAATCCAATGGTCATTATGTGAATCCCAGCCTGCCCTCTTGACTTCGCTTGTTGGAAAGCTGACTAGGAAAGTCACATACTGGCAATCAAATGGTTGCTTCTGAAGATGGGCAGAGATGGTTCAATCTCTTCGTCCCTCTGCCAAAGCTGTGCTGTCTGCAACCTCCAGATTTCCGCTCTACTTGCTGGCCAAACTTGGTAGAAGCTGGCACTAGCTGATACTAGACCACTAGATCACTTGGAAGGTGAAGGGAGCTGCCCCTTCATGGATCTGGAAGCAGGGAAGCAGGAAAAACAGCAATTTGGTTCCAGAACTGCAGTGATCATTTCCAGAACCCAAAGGGATTTGCACATTTTCCAAAATCTTGCTAATCTGTATTGGGCCAACACTATGCAATGGTGGCCATCACAAGTAGCATGCTTCCTTCAGCTCCAGATAAGCTGCCTTGGACTTCTTTTTATGACAAAGGGAATCTTGATGGCAGATGATTGAGGCTTAAGAAGAAAATCTTCCCTCTTTCCCAAATCACCAAAGCAAAAAATCTTTAAGAGGTATGAAGGAATCTGCCATGTGAAAGGGAGCAGATAAGCATTTCCTCCGTTGAATAGGAAGGAGGCAACAGCTATCCTTGACTGCATGGTGGTCTGTTTTAATTTCTTCTCTCTCTGGATTGCTTCTGAGGCAGCCGTTATCGCAGTCAATCAGGCCGATAATGCCAAGGAATCTGGGAATCTGTCCACATTGCTCCCTCATTGGTATGCGCTCCACGTCGGCGGGCACAAAGCTGTCTGAACAATTTTTTTTATCCAGATAACAAGGTCACCTTTGTCATCAAGTCGGTGGGGGGGGGGGAAAGATTAAAAATATATAAAATTGAGAGCTTTTTCAGAGATCAAAGAAGGGCAAACCACCTCAAAATTAATTTCCTGTTAAGGAAACCTCAGTCTCTGGTTTCTTTCCTTCAATTTTCTATGGCTTTTATGACAGCAAAAATTGCAAAGGTTAGAACAGGGGTGTCCAACCTTGGCCACTTTGAGACCTGTGGACTTCAACTCCCAGAATTCTGAGAGTTGACGTCCACTGGTCTTAAAATTGCCAAAGCTGGACACCCCTGGCTTAGATAGTTCCTCCACCACATTTATCTTTTAGCATCTGCTCGAGTGGACCATCCAGGAATTTGGCACGGCTTTTGATCCATGAAGCTTCTTTCTGGTAGAGCATTGGAATGTCAAACTCTTTCTTCCTTCCCCTGCTCCACTTTGACCAGTCAAACTCTGTGGAATTTTGGCCACTGTGACTCTTAGTCATGCAAGGACTCCATACCACCTCCATGAAAAAGTCCCTGCCATCTTCTGCTTCTTCTTTGGAGGGACAAAGCCTCTGAAGGCCAGTGTCATGCCCCTGTTGGAATCTGACTCCAAGGGCAAGATGGAATAGCTGACAGGGAGTGGGAGTGTGGCTCCAGTGGTTGTGGAGGAAACGGGAAGGGCGCAGGCCAGATGGGCATTCAGAGGAAGACCCAGGCCCATCTCCTCTTAATCCTAGGGCACGCAGGGAGGAGCGGATAAGGGAGAAATGTGAGTGGCATGGTCTAAGGGGGAGGAAGGGGACCTGATCCCCTTCATGGGCTACAGCTGGGAGGACTGGTTAAAAGAACAAACTGCACATGGCAAAGTTGCTGAAAGCAAAGCGTGCATTCTTGTCAGAGCTTATCTGTGTTTTGGCTTCCTCCCAATTGTGGTGGCTGTAGTTATCTGGTAGAAGTCTGCAATTAATCATCCTTGCCTGCCACAGTAATTCCTTCGGTGTGGTGTGTTGAGTTTTTCATTTTGAATTAACTTTACTTTGGGTGCGGACTGCATTTACTCCCTCCGTAAACTGTTTTCTTTAAGAGTTTGATTTCCAGCCGAGGATAATTGGACATTGGGGCCAAGTTGGAGGCATTCAAGGGACTTTCTTCTATTTTTGTGACTTGGTTATTTTTGTGTCACACCTCGGGTCATCACAGCCATTTTCTTTCCCAACTCTTTGAGAAGAATAGTTGATAGATGGATATGACCTGCTCAGCACAGGACTAGCTTGGAAATAAATGACGCTAGGCTTTCTGGGTCTACTATCTGCCCAGAGTCACTTTATTGGTGAGATGGGCAGCACATAAATTTAATTAAAAAAATTAAAAAAAAATACCTTGCATAGATTTTCTCTGAATTTGGGGACCTCCAAAGTCATCTCTCCTACTTGAGCAGTGAGCTTCCCACTCAGAAGAAGACAGTTTTGCTTGGCTGCTCAGCTGGTTCCCACTCATCCAGTACACATATATTTCCCCCCAAAATATCTACAAACACCATGCCTATTTTTTCATTCTTGCCTGCCCCCTGACCGAGGAAATTTCTAGCTGTTGGAATCAATTATATTTCAGTGACAACTGAGAGAATAATTGCTGGCTTGTAATGACCACTGGTTCTGTACAACCTAATCTGCTAAACATTGCTCGGGAGTGCAGCGCGAAAAGCCCACTCCGATTCCAGCACGGTGATGAAATAATATAAATGCAAATGCCATCAAATTAAATTAGCCAGGTGATGGTGTCACAATGCAGAGAGATACCATAGCAAGGGCGAAATGCTTGGTTGTCGGCTCTGCCTTGGGAAGCTGGTTTTTCATCTCTATTGTTTTGGGGAAAAAGAAAAGATTTGGGGAAAAAAAAAGAAATGCCATCCAGAGAAAGCTGAAGAAGGTTGAAAATCTGATGGGTGGAAAGAGGTCCATGCGCCTTGCCAGCATTTGTGCCACACGCTTTCGTTTTATTATCATTTCTTTTAATTGCCCAAAAAAACCCCCAAAACTTATGGAATGATGATTTTTTTTCCCCGTGCTAATGATGCAGTCTGTTCTAAAGAAACAACCATCTGATTTCTGTGCCTTGAATTGGACTGCAAAGAAATTAAGAAATCAAATTATGCATTGATTTCCTTTGGTCTCTTGGATGGGTGCCTCAGGTATAACTAATCAATATGAGTTGCAACCGCTGTTTTTAATTCCTGTGCAATTATCTTTTTTTGAGGGTGTGGGGAAGTTAACGAGAGTCTCACTGCCCCTCTCTCATTGGACTTGGTGAAAAAAAAGGAGAAAAACTTTCTTTGTTTTTTGGAATCATAATTCCAAACCTTACTGAAGAAGGAGGCCTTTGCCTCCATTTCTTCTGGCGATGTGATTCTCTCTGCAGCATTGATCTTTGTATCTGGCCAACAAATGCCAAATAGATTTTGGTGCATTCATGCTGGACAAAGTGACTTGAGGTTAGTGTGCAAAATGATGCTTCTGAGCTTGGAAGAGCGTAGGAAAAACTCACATTTTCCTCCTGATTTCTATATGGTGCAATATTTAGCTGTTTATTTATTTAGTCCACTTGTATAGCTGCCCATCTCAAATGCGTGTCCCCATGGCTTCTAACATTGCTTAAAAACAAGATTAAAAACCATGGAACAAAATTACAAATAACATATATAGCAGACGAGAAAAAAAACACTTGCCAGGAGAAATAAGAAGGATGTCCCAACTCAACTCAACCCAACTCAACTTAACTCAACCCAAACCCACCCAAGCCGCCAACTCAACTTCTCAGCCCAACTCAGTTGACCCTAAATTGGAAAATTCCTTGCACATGGTTAGACTTTCCTTGGTAAAGATCCAGGGTTGTCCAGATTGAGGCAATTAGGTGAACCAAGGCAATGATTGTGTGATTTGCAGGGGGTGGGGGTGATGGAAGGGGGAGAGTTTCACTATTGCATCTTTTCAACTTCCTACAGTACCTGAAACAACTTCCTGCAAAATTTATCTAGAACTTATCTTAATTCTAATTGCTGCTGTTTTTCCCATATGTTAGTCCGGGCTTTTAGGAAACCAGTTTATCAATGTTTGTTTTCATAAAGAGCCTCAATTATTATTTTTGACTCCATTGAATTATTTTTAATGGCTTATATTTTTCATTATTTCTATGGATTTTCTATGGATTATTTTGCCACCCAAAGTTATGTATTTAAGATGGGTGAGTAGCTACATTTTCTAAATAAAGAAACAATAGGATCACAATAGTCCTGATATCCAAATAATGGAATAATAATCCAGCAATGTGTTTATAGGTAGACACCTCGGAATCATATTTTATAATGAAATAAGAAGCCTTTAAGGCCTCATTGAGAGTGAGTGACAATTTCCCCTTGCTTTTTTATTTTTAAGCCTCTTGGGCTAAATGAAAGTGAAATTGAAAGAGTTGTCAACTTAAAGAAGATTAAAGGGTCTGGTAGCTTTGCAAGCCATTATCGGTGAGAATAACTATGAGTCTCATTAGTATTTGCTGTTAAGAATCTCAGCTTACTTTCCCTTTTTAATCACATTTATGGTGATAAATCAATATTGCCTTAAATGGCATCGCTTGATTTAATACGAAGATTCTGCACCAAAAACACTGGGGCTGAGTCCCTATCAGTGAGATTTTTTTGAAACCTTAATTGAATGTGAATCTTACCTAAGCTTACAATTGTGCTATTCCCTCTAGTCATAATTGTTTTGTCACCTTTTTTATGATCTTCACTCCTCTCTAATGCATGAACAGGGTGTGTATCAATTTTATGGAGACATATGGTGAGTGTGACAAGATGCAAGAGAAAGTCACGTTCTCTCTACTCAAGCGATCCCTCAAGATGAGAGATCCTTCAAAATATAGAACGGTGTCTCTCCAACCTCCATCGTTTTGACGTGCTGCATATTTTCTGGGGGCAGGGCAGGACTAATCTTTCAGTTACCGCCAACTTCTTTTTCTTTATTGGGTGTGTTGAGTAGGAGCTCCTCAAGCTTATGATCCTCAAGGGCATTGGAAGTTAAACATTCCCCAGTTCACATTCTCCAGATGTTTTGTGGGCCACCTCAACCAGAATTCCTAATCAGCCTGACCTTTGCTTGTGAAACTCGTCTCAGACTAATTTCGCACAAAGTTCTGGGGAAATCAAAGTTGGGTGAACATCTTAGAAGATTCTAGCATTGCAAAGAAGAAGGTTCATTATGACGGCAGGGAGGCCATTTTGTATGGAAGCGTCTTCACTGTTTTAACTGACTGCATTGATGAAACCTCATAAACATCTAAAGAAGAGCTTTGAGGAGAGGAGAAACTTCACTTAAGGCTTTGGGGGCGCCTAGATGTGTATAATTTCTTTTAGGTTAAGCCAATTCTATGTATAATTTTTCTTTTCATTGTTGCTTGGATTCTTTTCATGTCTCACTATGGCAAAGATGGATCATCATCCAACAAATGTTTGACATTCTCACCTGTTGTTGTTAGAGTAGGTCATGAAATCTAGTTATGACTCTCCTCTCTATCCCATTGCAACCCACCATCCTGGATAAACGGAAACCCTTCATTTTAGCACTTTCTGGTAGCATTGTTGCTCTCCTTCTGGGAATTCTTCATTTAATTCTTATTTTTGTTTTGCTCTTTCCCACAGCCAGTGCAAAGAAATGACTACCCTCTAAGATGTCCACCATGGCAAACAGGAAATGCCAAAGCACCACAGTGGCCATGCTAGATCACCGCACAAGAGCCTGCCCTTCTTCTCCCCATGGCCAAGCAACTGAGAAGGCCAAAAGTACTTTGCCCAAGGAAGACTATGTGGAGAAGGTGATGGATGCGGTATCAGTCGGTCAAGGTAGCTTTCCCCCGGTAGACTCCCAGCATATTGATAACAGTGGAGATGGGGACTCTAGTTCAGATTATGTCAACAACACTTCGGAGGAGGAGGATTACGATGAAGGACTTCCAGAGGAAGAGGAAGGAATCACCTACTACATTCGATATTGTCCGGAGGATGACAGTTACCTGGAAGGAATGGATTGCAACGGAGAAGAATACATCCCCCAAGAAGTGCATCACGTAGAGACGGACGAGTGCCAGGAAGCTATTGAGGAAGGACAATGGGTGGAGACCAAAATTCAGCACCAGGACAACGTGGCCGAAGCCGTGGGCTACCACGAAGGCTGCATCCAGATTCTGGAAAGCGAAGTGGCCTGTTTAGAAATCCAGGACCAAGACGAGAGCCTCCGGTATTGCCATCTTGGCGAAGGGGGCTACTACTCCCCAGAAGCCAACGGCAACTCCCGCCGGATGTCCCCTTACCATGGCAGAAACGAAGAGGGAGATTTGGAAGAGCAGGAAGAAGACATCGACCAGATTGTGGCAGAGATCAAGATGAGCATGAGTATGAACAGCATCAACAGTGCATCGGAAATGAGCCCAGAGCATGACGGCACTGAAAACGTGCCCAATGACTATGCAGAGACGTGTCCCAAGGGAGACCCTGGCCATGTGGTCAGTCGGCATCTGGGGCGGCCCAAGTCCTTGAACATCCCTCCAGCCTCCAAGCAACTTGGAGATGCCCCAAGAGGCTTCAAGACCAAGTCCAAAACTCCAGAGGACAGGCAGGCCTGGCTTCAAGAACAGGTGAGCCAGAGATTCTCCTTCTTTGCCGAGGGGTTTTGGTCACTGGTAGAATAATACAGCCCATAATACAGCCCTTCATTTAGTGACTGTTTGGAGTTACAATGGCACTGAGACAGTGACTTATGACCATTGCAACATTCCCACAATTATGTGATCAAAATCGGGCTCCTTGTCAAATCAAATCAAGTTTATTACAGTCAAAGACCAGCGGCCGGAACAAATAAAAACACCCCAGTTAAAAATTCTAGAATAAAATAATAAATGACAGATAAAATCTATCTTAAAATCACAAATTTGGCCTCTAATCTGTCAGTTGCACATGGCCTAACTATATCATGATGTCAGTTCTTAAACTGTGAGGCCCACAGCCATCGAATACTGAAATGCAAAAGAGCGATAACGCAAAAGGGTTTGCCCCCTTCGTTGTGTTAAATAGCTGTGGTGGATTAATCATGTGTTTCCGATGACCCCCAGTGCGCCTGGCAACTGTCACGTAGGGATGAAGTTGCATTGTGTGTTTGTGTTGTCATTGGGGTGGAGGAGAGTTATTATCAGGGGTTGCCCCAAAGAAGTGGGGGGTCAAGCTCTTCTCCAAAGCACCAGAGGGCAGGACAAGAAGCCATGGGTGGAAACTTGCAAAGAAGAGATCCAGCCTAGAAATAAGGAGGAATTTCATGACAGTGAAAACAATGAATCAGTGGAACTCCTTGCCTCCAGAAGTTGTAAATGCTCCAATGCTGGAAGTTTCTAAGAAGAGATTGTACAACCATTTTTCTGAAGTGGGGTAGGGTTTCCTGCCTAAGCAGGGGGTTGGACTAGAAGACCTCTAACTCTGTTGTTCTATTCTATTTTATTATTTTTATTTTGTATTATTTTTATTTCCTCTATCTGGCGCTTTTTAGTTCATTTCAGTTTACTTTATTGTCATTGCACCTCGTACAACGACATTAAATGCCACCTTCTGTCTACATGAGAACTATAAGAATAAAACACGAGCACAAACACTCCTTTGCATTCTATACAATTGAAGCGACAACCCCCAATATTGCATTAACATTGCACTATACAGCAGAATTCAATAGAGCTACTGCCCTGAGACTGAAGCTGTTTTAGGCCCTGTAAGCCACCTTGAGTCGCCAGGCACAAGTAGGTGGCAATATAATTTTTTTAAATGAATAAAACTTGTCCTAGCCTCATTGATCACCGTTGGTGACCTTCCCAGCTGGCTTTTGACAAGCAAAGTCAGTGGTAGGAAGCCAGATTTGCTTAATGACTGCATGATTCACTTAAAAAAAAAATGTGGCCTTAAGAAAGGTCTTAAATAGAATAAATCTCATATAACAACAGCCTTGTTTAGCAGTGGAAATTTGGGGCTCATTTGTGGTCATAAATCCAGGACCAACCTGCTGCTCCTTCATACAAGGATCATTCTGCCTCTTCTTCTTCTTGCATTACAAAAGGCGTCCTTTTGAAAAAGAGAGAGAGAGGGGGGCAGGGAGAAAGAGAAGGAGAAAAGGAGAAAGAGGGAGGGAGGGAAAAAGAGAGTGAAGGAAAGAAAGAAAAAGAAAGAGAGGGAGGGAGGGAGAATGAGAAAGGGAGAGGGAGGGAGGGAGGAAGAGAGAGAGAGAGAAAGGGAGGAGAATTTAATCTACCTTTTAAGTGCTGTGAACCTTCTAGATCTCCAGGGAATATAAATGTTATAATCAATCAGAAGGCTGCCATTGAGGAACTTACAAATGTTCCCTTTGAAGTTCTTTCTATATATTTATATGTAAAGCATAGAAAAGCATTGCGCGTGTAGGTGGTCCTCAACTTATGGCGTCCATAGGGACCAGAATTCCTGTTGCTAAGCAAGGCGGCTGTTTAAGTGAATCACACCCAATTTTACAACTATTTTTTTTCCATGTTGTTAATTGAATCCTACAGTTGTTAAGTAAATCCAGACACACACACACACACACAAAACATCTGGTTTGTCAGAAGCTGTTGAGAAGGTTGCAGATGGTGATCACACTACCCCAAGATGCTGCAACTATCATAATATACGCCAGTTGCCAAGTGCTTAAATTTGGATCACATGAGCTTGGAAATGCTGCCATGCTTCTGAATGGGAGTCATAAATCACGCTTTTCCATGTGGTTGTAACTTCAAACGGTCACTAAACGAATGATCGTAAGCCAAAGACTACATGTCTATGAGAAAGGCTTTCCCCCTTTGGCTGTCATAGGTAGCTCAGCCTTCCATTTTTGAAATCTCTTAACCTTTACCAGGCAAACAGGCAGATGGGTAGGTTAGTTTCCCATGTAATATCAATGGAGATTCTCAGCCATCCAGGTGATAGTTGTCCCAAAGGTGCTTTCTTTTTTCAAGAGGCAACTTGGACTTTCTGGTTTTTGTTGGAAAACACTTCCCATCCAAGGAGCTTCTTCATCTCTGACTGGATGGTGAGATATGGAAGGATGTACATGCTCCTTGCAGACAGCTGGTCATTTGCATTCTTGGAGAGCTGTTGAGGCCACTTGGAGGTTTATTTCAGTGTCCTCAGGGTCACTTGAGTTGTGCAAATGGGTGTGGGGCCTTCTTGGAACTGCTGAAAAGACTGTGTTGTAGACTTGAGATACATGATGTTGTACCCCTCCCCCTGTGTTGACAGAAGTTTGTTCAATTTTGACCTCTTAGACCCCTCTTTCAAACCAGAGGTCCTTTCTGTCCACAATGTGGACTTTGCTGTCTTCAAGAGAGTGGACTTTGTCTTTCAAATGCAGATGGACTGCCGAATCTTGTCCAGAAGGTTTTCTTCTCCTGTGCTGTGTCATGCATTTTCCCATGTTCTCCCATGTAAGGGAACTCCTTCTGGGTCCTCAAACATTCAGAAGAATGGAGCCAGCTTCTCCCCCTTGAGAAAAAAAGGGTGCTCAGAGTTTTGCCATCAATTTTTGCATGCGCAGCTGTTGGAGAACATCTGTAGCCAGCTTATTAGGAGTGCCATTTGGGAATGTTTGTCCTGTCGAGTTGAGTAGCTCCAGCTCCAAGGAAGACGTCTGTGTGCCAGGCGATCTGAGCTGAGCTTGGCCAGATAAAATCTGTGCCCTCAAATTCTCATTTTATTTATCCATGGGAAGCCAGGCTGAATTTCCCTAATGATTATTAAAGCTGTAATTGCATTTGGATGTCTTTTGTTTGCACTTGAAACTCTGCTCAGCGGAGGCAAAATTTCCACTCTCTACATCACTGGGACTCATCACGAATTCCTGGGAAGTGGAAGAATTGATAGGCTGCAAAAAGGAATTAAAGGAAGGGGGGGAAGTCAGTGGGCTTCTCTGCTGGGGAAAACATGCAGCCTCTTGGTGACTTTCCATCACTTTAGTCCAAGATCTCTCTGAGGTGAACTTCAAGGATGATAAAATGATGGCATAGCTGTAACACCCTTCTCTCAGCTCCTTGCTGTTGCTAGGGACCTCCTCCTCCTCCTCCTTCTCCTCTTCCTCCTCCTTCTCCTTTTCCTCCTCCTCCTTCTCCTCCCCCCCCCATTCTTCTCCACATTACGGTACAATGTGCTATCCAGGGAGGAATTATCAGCAATTATTTTGATATATAGACCACCGTGCTATAAATACATGTTTTGTGCTTGTAAAAGGAAGTCTCACCATCTCTAAAATAGCTCTACAAAGAAATTAATTGAACAAATGATAACAAGGAAACTGAAAGGGGCCTTCAGAAAATGGAACGTGTTGCCTAGTTTCCAAATAGAGCATTGGGGTCTGTCCCAAGGGATTTAACAGCCTGAATGCAAAATGATTGGAATAGCAAATAATCATTTGATAACATTCCATGTGCAAAGCAAACAGAGAGGAGGGGAACAAGGGAAAAATTGCCCTATTTTTTAAAAGCAAAAGAAGACCTCAGTTTGAAATTGTACATATTAATCAGCCTTGTTTTTACAATAATTTTATGACATGTTGAATTTCCCATGGGTAGACTGAAGAATCAGGTATATTTGTCACCTTAAGTTATACACCCATTAATTAATTATAATTATGCCAGTTTGGTAGCAGCCAATATGATGCCTTTGTTCTTTCTCTGTCTGCCTTATATGTGTTGAGGAAGGCTGTAGCTTGACTCACAGGTTAAGGTGAAGCCATTATTTATTTAACCACAGTTTATTGAATAAGCCATAAATGGCTGGGCTTATGCAACACATTAAGTTGAACCCAGTTAATGCCCGAGTTATCTCAAAGTCATCTGTTAACATTTCAGATTTAGGTGGAGGGGGTTGACTTATGGATCCCTGGATCTGCAGATTGTAAAATTCCAGTTGGGGAAATGGTAATTTCATATAGAACTCAATCCAATGCAGTTTCCAAACTTGGTCCATAAATGAATCATAACCAATTATATGCCAAGAAGGGGAGAAACTCGGCTGTTGGGCACCCCAAAACCAATATATCTGCTGTCATTCCACCCTGTAGGTAATTTGCTCCGCCTGCAGTCACCCTGTCCCTTTGATCTAATGCTGTCTGCTTTCAAAATAATTTGCAGTTGCCAGGCAGTGCGGTAGATGTCTTCTACATATGACTTCTGTTACATTGGGAGTTTTCCATGCATGCTGGTACATGTTGCACTTACAACAGAGCAGGGTGCTTAGTTGTTGTTTTTAATTCCCAAGCGAGGATAAACATTATCAAGGAACTGGAGAAAGTATGTCAAGATTCTGCCACTTGGCCTTGTTGGAAAGCAGGTTGCTTTCAATTAATGCAAATCTTTTAAGACCTAGATGTTCTGCATAAATTTACCCCCTCCCCACCTTTGGGTGAGAAGGCCGCTGTTTGAAAGTAGTTCTCAGGAAAGGGCACAGAAATGGAATCTCACTGGGGAGAGATCTACTCCATCAGTTTTGTGCTGCGGGGATGCTCAGAGGAAGGTGGGCAGGGAGGTTTCAGGGCCTTGGACAGAGCAAGACGTTGGTTGGGTTCTACTTAAGCCAGGGGTCTTCAGACTTGACAGCTTTAAGACTTGTGGACTTCAACTCACAGATTTCCTCCTCCAGTCATGTTAGCTCAGGAATTCTGGGAGCTAGAAGTCCACAAGTCTTAAACTTGTCAAGTTTGAAGACCCTTGACTTAAGGCCTGCCAAGGGTGGTGCCCCCTCGTTATCTCAACAGGCAGTCCTTGACTTACAACCATTCATTTAGTGACCAAAGTTACAACAGTGCTGACAGCAGTGACTTATGACTGGCCTTGCGCTTAATGGCCAATGCATTCACAGGATCAAAATGCACGATGAGGCATTTATGATGTGATTATACAATCACCATTTGCAACCTTCCCGGGGCTTCCAACAAGCAGTGCCAGTGGGGGAAATCTGGATTTGTTTAATGACTCTGGGGCAGTGGGGAAGCTTGTAAATCAGACATGGCTCATTTGACAAGAGGGACAGAAGTTCTGATCCCAATTGCAGTTGTAAGTTGAGGATTACCTGCAGTCCATCAGAAATGGCAATTGTTCTGGGACACTGCTAGAGGAGTTCACACAACCATGGTTGAAAATCCTCCTTCACAAAAGAGGAGTGGATATAAAGAGAGTTGGACAACTTGGGTGGGAAAGAGCTCTGTGGATCGTGTGTTTTACCAAGCAAAGTAAATCCATGGTGTATCTGTCCTTGACACTGGGGGACCCACACTCTCATTTTCTCCTTCCCGAAGAGACTGTGGGCTGCGTCACTCTGTGAAATGCTCCAGCATCCATTCGACAAATCCTTGGGGAAATATGGAATTCAGAACTGGTGGAAACGACCATCTATCCAAGCGCCTGATGGAAACTTAAATCTTTCTTGTACTGCCCAACCAGTCAACGCATAAATCAGTTCTTATTTCCACAGCAGGAGCAATAAAACTCATGGGCGAGAGGCAGTGATAAATGATGTTAGCATTGATTCTCTTCCTCCTACATTATTGATCGCCATGGTCTCTCTCTTTCTCTCTCTCTCTCTCTCACTCACTTCCCTTCCTTTTGTAGGTATGCAACGGCTTAGAACAACCCAGGAAGCAACAACGCTGTGATCTCAATGGGCCGATCGACAACAATAATATGCTGGAGGCAAGTCCTGGAATCTAAGTAGATGTCTCTTTTTCCTCCTCTCGGTTTTGTGCTGTTCCGAAGCTGCAAAATATTGTTGGTCCACCTGCACCTGTGTTTGTGTGTGTAGATGTAGGAGGTACCACTCGAGTGTGGGGAAGGGCAGTGGGAACTAAATTGGTTAAAACAGAAGCTAATGTTATCTATTAATAACACATAGATAGATGAGAGGGAGAGAGACAGAGAGACAGAGAGAACACAGAGAGAGAGAAAGAGAGAGAGAGAGGTAGAGGGGGAGAGGGAGAGAGAGAGAGAGAGAGAAAGAGAAAGGAAGGGGGGGGGGGGGGGGGGAAGAGAGAGACAGAAACAGAGACAGAGAAACAAAGAGAGAGAGAAGAAGCAGCTTCCTTGTAAGGCACAATGTTAATATTCAAAATGATCAATGACTTTATTATTTTTATCCCCATACAGAGCAAGAAAGTACCATCTTTCCCAAGCTTTGTGGATGGTAAGGACCCTTCTGCTTCTACTATTTATAACTCTAAGAAACAGTGAGGAAATTCTAACAAACCCAAGTGCAGTGTGAGGACTGATGATGTTCCCTAGTTGGGTCATGAGACATCTACAAGCAAACAGACCAACTCAGAGAGCACAAAGATTTCCCCATAAGTTAAAGAGATTTTCTTGGAATTTAGAAAGTTCTTGAGAGCAATGATTCTGTGACTAGAGAAGTCCCCTTCCCTCCCGAAAAACTAGCCCTTAATGTAACTATACATCAAATAAACTGCTTTTTTCAAAGTCTCCCACTGTAAGGGGCTTCAGACCAATACTCAGTATCCCTCCACAGCCAGGGTGCTTAAATATTACTTTAATAACCAGTGCAGGCATGTGGCCTAATGAAATTTAAATGTGTTTTTCTGATTGATCTTTGCTGGGAAACTCATGGTTTGTAACATGCTTCGCTTCACTCATGTCTCATTTGCAATGCTGGAGAATTTATATCTATTGTTAAAGTTGGCTGAAGGAAAACCTCTCATTTCTCCCCCCCACCCCCCAAAAGAAAATAAATGGACATAATTGAGGAAAGGGCTGCCTGGATTGGAAGGAAGCCCCAGTGAGTAAGACAGGCTTATTCCTGGGTAGAAATGTGGAGGACTGCATCGTTGACTGAAAAGATCCTGGATTCTTTGCATCAAGGTCTATTTCACAACATGATGCTTTAGAAGCTCTTACAGTAGCCCCGTTTCTATTGCGGTGGAGGACTTTGGATGAAGGTCTCCACTGATCCTGGAACACAGCTTGGCCAGAATCAAGTAAATGTCTCCTAGATTGAACATTGTTCCCCCTTGATCTTCCATGGTGTGCAGAAAGAGGGCAGGTCTGCCAATCAATTGAGAACCTAGAGGCTTACAAGACCCACCCAAATAGTTGGTAACCATTCCACCTGATGAACCATTGCTTCACCGGTTCCCATGATTTGGGTGGGGAAAATGGTTTTGATTTTTCAAGTCTTTTAGGAAGCCTTGCTTCTCTTTGCATCTACCTCTGGAACTCAAGATCTTTAGAGATCTTTGATTGCCTCCATCAAATGAACAGGGAGCTTTGTGCTTGGGTCAACAAGGGCTTCTAGGTCTAGGGGGTTCCATCTTGAGTGTGAACTGTGTGTCTCCCAAACAGCTCGGTTTAGCCCCTCTTCAGATTTCATTTTAGCCCCAGACTGAGATATGTTCGTTCATTTAAGCTTTCTGCTCAGCATGAAGATGGGCTAGAAAGATTCTTAAATGAGAAAAACTATGACTTTGAGCTTCTCCACCATGCCTGCACTCTCTGCGGTGCGCTCCAGGATTTGACATCTATAAATGCAACCAACCAACCAACAAATAAAGTCTTCCCAAGCTCTGGATGAGCCCTACCAACCACCCTAGCAACTGATCTGCTTGGATAGTATCAGCCATAGCTTGGTCTGGCTCTCCTTTTCTCTGCGATACAGTACTTTGATTCTTGACAATGCCTCCTGGTTACTGCCTTCACATTTTTGTTGGCCTCTCAGCTGCCCAGTCCCGCTGCTGTTGAGGCGGTCAGTGCCAATTGACACTCTCCTGCAAAGGCCTTTTAGAAAACCAGCAAAGCCCAGTCAAATGGAGGTGAATGCTATTCCTCTTTTTCTAATCTTGACCTGCTTAAATTAACAGGAACAATAACCAGCTATGCGACGGGGGAATTTCTCGCTTTGTTATTTTTCCTTGGGGAAAAACATGTGCCTCGCATAGGAACAAGCCCTGGGCTTGTTGTGAGTTTAAGAGAGGGGAAAATATGTATTTCCAGGAACCTATTCACAGAGCCAACTGGAATCTCTCTCTTGATTCACTACATCTCTTCCCCTGTGATTTTATTTTATTTTTCTCCTGATGAGAACAGCATTCGGCTGCTGCCACAGCAAGCATCCATGTTTCTACTGTTGCATTGTTAAAGGGAGGAAATTTCCTTGCCTTGTAATGATCTTAGGTGGGAGATGACAGCAAGATGCATCAGTCTGGGGAAAAGAAAAAAGAAAAAATTAAGCTTCAAGAAATCCCGACACTGCACGTTCTTCTTTTTATGAGTAGCTCAAGGATCTCATCTTAATTGAGGCTCAGGGTCTCATAGCCACAGATTTAGTGGAAATAAGCAAGAACAAAACTTGACTAAGATCAATTTGATAATTTGTGCTATTTTTTTAACACTGATAATTAATTTTAATAAAAGTGACCTTGTATTTATTATCCAGAACACAGGTACAAAATTAATGATTATTTATTAATGTCTATTAAGAAAAGAGGGTTTAGGATTTGTAACAATAATAATAGCACTTTATATACTGCTTCACAGTGCTTTTCAGCCCTCTCTAAGTGGTTTACAGAGTCAGCCTATTTGTCCCCAACAATCTGGGTTCTCATTTTACCCACCTCAGAAGGACGGAAGGCTGAGTCAACCTTGAGCCAGTGAGAATCGAACTGCTAGCAGTCAGCAGAATTAAGCCTGCAATGCTGCCTTCTAACCACTGCGCCACAAGACTCTCCTGTAGTTCATTCTTCCTCTTTGGCTGCTTCTGCTTGAGACATCATTGCCTCTTCTCTGCTTTTAGTTCCAGGTCCTTGCGAGCCCGAGGACCTCATCGATGGCATCATCTTTGCAGCCAATTACTTGGGTTCTACCCAATTGCTCTCCGAACGCAACCCTTCCAAAAACATCCGGATGATGCAAGCCCAGGAGGCAGTGAGCCGTGTCAAGGTAGGGTGGGAAGGACCAACAACCTTTAATGATTGGACTTTCAAGATTTAGAAACACCGGTTCTCCTCGGGGAATGTGGGGATCTTCTTGCTGCAGACAACCAATACCACAAGAGCTTTCCAAGGTCTTTGAGATCACCGTCGAGACTAGATTCAAGGATCTGGGTCTGTAATGCAGCTCTGAATCAGAACTAAATCTGAACGGGACATTAATTTATGTTCTGGAGATGACCCCTTGATTTCCAAAGCATATAAAATGTTACTCAAGTTGAACCAAGAAGGTGAATATGTTAGAGAATGTATAGTAAAATATGGGTAATTTGGGGGGGTATAATATAATGCTAGATAAATGGGAGAATGTATGGATGAATGGACTAAAAATTACATAAAATTATAGCTCGAAAGAAAACTTTTGCAAAATGATATATCGTTGGTACTTGACCCCCAGATAAACTAGTGAAAATATATCAAGAGATTTCTAGTAAGTGCTGGAAACATAGTCAAAATCCAGGTTCATTTTATTATATGTGGTGGTCTTGCAAATATGTGAAAACAAACTGGATAAAGGTAACAATGACAACCTTCTCAAACTCATTTCAACTAACCTTTCCAGAAAGTGACAGATGGGATGAGACAGCTGTAGATTTGCTTATGTAAGGATACGTAAGATATGTACAGAACATAACATCGTCCCCATATTTCTTTAGTCTAATTAGACACACTGATCCTCATTAGGTGGGTGAACTCGTCATGTTTAGTTCGATTCCCTTTTTGTGACCAACCACTCACACTGATGTTCATGGAAGCATGACTCAGTTCAAGCTGTTTATTAAGAATGTATGGAGTGCCATCTCTTCCCCTCTTGGCACTGTCTAACACACTTGTGTTGTGGGGCTGTCATTGTAACTGATTCTCAACAAGATTGGAGAAATGCAAGACAACATGACAACAAAAATAAGTTCTACTAGGTTTTCTGGATTCCTGGAGAAGACACTGGATGTGGTCGCTGTTTTTGGTGGCAATCACATCTTTCTTAGTTGCAATGCATGTTGCCATGTTCTGGCACAGGCCCCTTGAATTCTTCCATTGAGCATCACTAGACTTGGATGGCCAATAACTTTCAAATAATTATTACAATAGAATATTCCCCAAAAGAATATTCTTTGTAAATATGTCCCAGGCTTTGGTGGTTTGGCTTGGTCTGATCTCACTGGTGACTGCCATATTTAATGTCCTAGAACTGGGATCTCCAAACCTGGTAACTTTAAGAATTTAAGCACGTGCTGGCTGGGGAAGTCTGGGAGTTGGTCCATAAGTCTTAAAGTTGTCAAATTTGGAGACCCCTTTCCTGAAAAAAAAACCCTGAAATTTCTGGTTTATCAAAAGCAAGCAAAGATCTTCTAGGGAAATGAGAAGATCACAATGATGTTTGAGAAGAAGACAAAAGAGCAGTGAGTTTAGCCTCCATCTGAAATGCTTGCTACATTCTCAGAATGGTACTCCACGACCCCTTTGCATGCAGAATTTCCTCTGTTAAATTCCCACTTGACATTTTTGGGATCCCCGAGAGGAGGGATTTCCAAAATATTTTGCTCACTCCCCAAGATGGTTTTCCACCCCCTCTTCTTCTCCTCCCACTCTCCTTTTATGCATTTGTCTGTTTCCCTTTGATTTATGTATTATTTATTTATTTTTAATGCTTCTCGTTCTCCCCAAGAGGATGCAAAAAGCAGCTAAAATCAAGAAAAAAGCGGTGTGTAAAACTGTTTTTCTTGAATTCTAATGTCTGTTTCACATTTTGGATTGCTTTTGGCTTTTTCACCCACCCATCCCTTCTTTAATCGTCCTTGTGCATCCTGTTGTGCTTCTCTGTGTGGAAGTTCATGAAACCATAGTATAAATGTTTTGTGTTTATGTCTGTATAAAACATATTTGCCTGGTTGGAGGGATGGAGGCCAGTTGGGTTCATTGGAGAACTTTCCATTTCTCCCCAAGTCTTCTCGCTGTGCTACTTGGGCATTTTTCTCCCTTTCCTTTTTAATTTTCATTATGCTTCAATAAACATAATATTTTTCTTTGGCAAAAGTTTCTTTCTGTTGATTCCCGCAGTAGCAGAAAGGGCTCATAGGAATAGCCATGATTTATTTTCATTTTCAGTCTGCCAGCCCAGCTTTTCTTTTCTTAAGGTCAACTTGCCTTGGTTCTGAAGATTAGGTTGATGGGAGAAAAAAGAACAGAGAATGGATTTTTGAGCGAAATGGCTGCTGGGGAAAACAGTTGAATGGAGCTTGATCCTTAATGTTAAACTCCTACTTTATACATCATACATCAACTTAGGGTTTTTAATAAAGACAAAAATAAATCAGAGTAGATCCAACAAGTCCCATTTCTGCCCATTAGTGGTCTAAAGGAGGAAAGTCAGCCAAAACATGTGTGATTCTTAAATTTGGCTATTACCCTAAACTTCTGGAATAAAATCCCCTTCGTATAAATCACCTCTTGATCTTTAAAAACTTTTCTGAGTTTCAGCCTCATCCGATTAATATAATTATTCTGCTGGAGATCATTGCTATAGAAGCAAAACTTCAGATTTAGAATCTCTCTTGCCTTGTTTCCCATCTTTGGTAAAGGCAGAACTCTGAAATTGGAAAGTTAATTTGTACCGTTGAAGCTTTGCATTTCTTTTTTTGAAAATTAATCATTCCAGATCGCTGTCCTGTGTCACAGTAAATCACTCTGTGTGCCTGTTGTATGTCTCATCATATCCAAAGTAGTCTGTGAGGAGCCTACTATTTCAAGAACGTTCTTTAAGTGAATTTACTACTGTCTTTTTTAGACTTCTGAAGGGGATGTCCATGCTTTGACAGAGGTGGACCTGTTCATCTCCACCCAGAGAATTAAAGTTCTTAATGCAGACACCCAGGTAAGCATTCAGTCCCATCACTGCAGCATCCATGACAGGGCCATGAAATAATTTTGATTATTTCTACAACGTTTCTACAAGTGTCCCATTCAGATGTCTAGAAAAACTAACCCTTTTTCTTCTGCCATCCTGTTGGTTGGACAGGAAAATTGGAGGAAAGAGAGGATGGAGGAGACCATCTACCTGCCCAGCCTTAGCTGTGACTGTCAAAAAGCAGATTGGCTTCAGGGTAGCTGCCCTCTCTCATTCCAGATGAAGTTTGGATCTTCATCTGTGGAATTCTCCATCATGAGAATTCTGAGAGTTGAAATCAGATGGAAAAAGGCTGGAAAAAATGCCCTGATCTGAGCTTTTGGCCAAGAGAAGATTCCTTGCATTTTAATTTAGAAAAGTTCTTGAACACTCATTCCAAAGCACTTCCATGTCCTCTAACAATGACAGTGGATCCTTCAACATTTTAAATTTTCTTCCATATATTTTACATTTCTTCCTCAATCCCAATCCCACAAGCCAAAAAACCAGAGATTTTGAAATCTTTGTCCTTGTCCGAACGGTGCTTATGAGCCAAATTCAGCTTTCTTTCATTTTACAGACCTGCAAAGCTTGTAAATGCAAGAATGGGGTGCAAAATGACTTTTTTTTTTCAATCCCCATCATGACTACAGTCATTGTTTGAAGCAGTTGCTAAACAAGGATTTTCTGTGCTATCCTGCCAGGCCTGGAAAAGTGACTCTTTCTTCAAGCATCTCACTCAACTTTCTGGTTGTAGGTTTTCCCAGACAGGCAGCTGTTCGAATCATTATGAAAAGTTCTGATTGTGGCCACCATGCGGTTCTGGGTTTATTCCTGGTATTTAATAAAACTACAAACCACAATGGAGCAAGGTTGCCAATGTAGCAAATGAATTTCATAGTTGCATTTCACTGCTGCATGTAAATAATAAAAGCCACTGTGAACCCAGAAAAACCAACCGTCTGCTTTGTGCTGATCCACTATAGCTAAAAGCAAGACTGGAAGTGCTAAGAGGGCTCTGAACAAATTAATTTCCTTCCTGCCATTGCGAATCAGAAGTTGCTCTTTGCAGACCTCTGTTGACTTTGATACTTAGAGGGGTCTCTGGGGGGAAGAGTTGAAGAACAAAAGTCAAACAGCACGAGAATATCAATTCCGCCTGTCATCGATCCTGGCCAGTTTCAGTGTATCTTCACGAAGAGTTGCACTTTGGATACCCTTCTTTTTCATCCAGGTGTGGTGACTGGCAATTTTTCTAGGATGCCATCTGAAAAGCAAGGCAAGAGTTGAGTTGTTCACCCAGGGAATGAAGTCGTATTCAATGGTTTAATTAAGAACAATTAACCAGTGGAACAGCTTGTCTCCAGAAATTGTGGATGCTGGAGGTTTCCAAGAAGAGACTGGACAGCCCTTTGTCTGAAATGAACTCGGGTCTCCTGCTTGGGCAGGGAGTTGGAATACAAGACCTCCAAGGTCCCTTCCAACTCTGTCATTCTGTTATTCATTTTGCATTGGCAGTAAGAAAGGAAAAGGGGTCATCAGGCAGGCCCACCCATGATATGAAATATGGGACCTGAACCCCAATTGCTCAAATGAGAGTTAGATTCATTAACTGTTGGTGATTAGCCACTGCAACTTCACCCTAGAGGCCATCCTGGTTTAGCAACCATCTAAAAGCTGCTTATGACCTGTTTCCAGAGTTCCAATGGCTGCACACATCCTTGTGGTCACACGACCCTATTTTGGGCACTTGGCTACTGGCTCACCGTTAGGGCCAGTTGCAACGTTCTGCAGTTGTGCAACTTTGACTTATTATGTTTGCCAGTTTCTGGCCTTTTCAGCTGGTTTCAGGGGGGTGGGTGGGGCGGGGAAACCATAGGAATACAATGATTTAATGACCACTTCAAAAAAAAGTTTTCAATTGGTTCCAATTGCTTGGATGCCTTGACTTACGACTGACTTACAATGGAAATTCCAGGTTCCTTTACCATCCTAAGACAAGGACTATTTGTATTGTATGTTTCCTCTCTTAACCTTTTAGTTGTTGTTGTTTTTTTTTGTATACCTAATTTGCATTAACTGAGAACAAATGCAACCTTTCTCAAGCAGGCCTGCTGTTTGCTTTGTTCGTCCCCTTCTTCCAGGAAACCATGATGGACCATGCGCTGCGCACCATCTCTTACATTGCTGACATCGGCAACATCGTGGTCCTGATGGCTCGCCGTCGAATGCCTCGGTCAGCATCCCAGGACTGCATCGAGACGACCCCCGGGGTGCAAGAAGGGAAGAAACAGTATAAGATGATCTGCCACGTTTTTGAATCTGAGGATGTGAGTGAACATCATCCGTACCCTTCAGCATTGACTTGACCCTTGGTGATTCATGTTACAACCTTTGGCCAAGGCAGAGTTGAACCCAACTGTTGAAAATCATGAATTATCCTTCTCTCTTACTTCTATGAAGGTCAAAATATTCCAGTGGTATACCTAGAACCATGCTTTTCAATTCCCCAGCCAGTTTGAAAAACACTTACCTAGTTCTGTAGATGTTTTAGTGTCCAACTCTCCATAAATTCCAGTCCTCCAGATTTGCCAATCAGCATATATATATATATATATATATATGTTTTCTTAGGCTTTCGCG
>BLBF01000068.1:1512919-1523259 GCA_015471245.1 Laticauda colubrina
GGAAGGAAGGAAGGAAGGAAGGAAGGAAGGAAGGAAGGAAGGAAGGAAGGAAGGAAGGAAGGGACTAGCAATACTAGGACTTATATACCACTTCACAGTCCTTTACAGACCTAAGTGGTTTATAAAGTCAGCCTCTTGCCCCAAACAATCTGGCTCCCCATTTTACCCACCTCAGAAGGATGGAAGGCAACCTTGAGCCAGTCAGGATCAAACTGCTGGCAGTCGTCAGAGTCAGCCTGCAATCCTGCATTCTAACCACTGCGCCACCACAGCTCCAAAATCACATTAAGAAGTCTCCTCTACTTAGGGATGATACTTCAGTCCTTGGAAATTGTCTTTCCATCTTTGTCCACATCTGTCCATTAAGTTCAGTATTGGCCATCTCAGGGGGAATAAGCTGTTGCCCCCACATTTTTGTGGCCTGCACAACCTGCTTTGGGCTCCTGGGAATCAGAACTTCATAAGGGTGATGACTTTTGGGTGTTAGCTATACTGTGGTTGGCCATGGCTTTAGGAAGATGTCTCTTCCATCTCTGCCCTGGTTGTTGATGGGCTTTGACCTTAACGGTTATCTTGACCACATCCAAGGTCCACACCAACCATGAAGAATGGCTGTAGACAGCCAGTCTGAAGCCTCCAGTCCTTCATCATCATCCCCAATTCTCTTCCAAACAGATCCACATGAAGACAATGCCTGCTGCCATGTTCCGGTTGCTCACCGGTCAAGAAACTCCACTCTACATCTAAAAGAGAAGCTCAACTGCTCCTCTAGCAAAACATATCCTGCTGCCTAAGCTTAAACTTCCAGAGAAATGTTGTATTTTGTAGGAAATGGGCACGATTTGAACCCAAAACTGGATATGTTGGATACTCAATGGATCCAGTTCCTTTGCCTTTTTTCTGTTGGGTTTGTTTCTTAGTTGACCTCTCTCTCCTTTGAAAACCTTGCCAAAAGAGGATGACATTCTTATGATGGCAAATAACCACAGAAACCATCTTTCCAGCCACATGATCGGCAATCTCCCATCTTCATGACTCAGGATGAAGTCCACCACAAAGCTGATCAAGTCTCATGGCTGTTTGAACCTTCTGGCTGCAGAGAGACACTTGTTATGTACTTCTAATACTTTACTCTAAGGTGATTCCAGCATGTCCATTGTCCTCTGTCCGTCTCTGCCACCTTCAACCACGAGGCACATGTGAACCAGTCTACGGAAGCAGGCCCTTTCCATGTGGGGTGCTTCCACTGGTCTGCGCCTTCCCCAACACAGTGGACTCAGGGTGTGGGGGGGTTGTTGTAATGGCTGAGAAGGGGTGCAGTTTTAAAGGGGGTGCTGGAGGGAGGTTTGGGGGGTGGGGGGGAGAGCGTCCATTGCTATCAAACGAGAGAGAGAAAAATACCCCTGCTGTTGTCATTGGTATCCTTATTGTCACGTGACTTTTGATGAGATGTGGTTTGTATGTGAAGTAGAAAGGTTCCAGAGTGAATGTGAGTGATATGGAAAAAAAAACAAACACCAAAACACCTTTGGGGGGAATTCTTAATATATCTGCCAGAAGAAGAAAAAAGCAAAAGAATCTTTGCAATACGAATGCAGGATATTTATTTCGATGAGATGCATTTCAGTTTTGGAGAGGCCGATTCTTTTTAATGCTGAAAATACTGTTCCCAGAGTTCTGCCAGTCAGGAAAACCAGGGAAATGGGTCCTCTTTTCTCATCCCACCGCCTTCCATATCACCCTTTTGTTGACCTTCAGTTCACTCTCGGAAAGCCATGCTTAAAATATGACTTTTTTATATCAAAATGTTTAATATTGTTCTGTTTGTCTTCGATTCTCCTGAGCCAACATGTCTGAATGTAAATGGTGACACCGAATGCAGAATCTTTGCCATCTGCAGTATTAAGATTTGTGGCAATGATAAACCAAGGAATAGTATCATGTGTTCATTACAAGATAAATGTCAACTGATGTAACTCTTTTCGTCTTGATTTCTTTTCCTCTCTCCTGTGGTCAAAGAAAAGAACAACACTGTGACAAAAAGAAAGAAAGCCTTAGTCTATCGTAACGAAAACCATAGCGTTACTCTACTTCAGGGAGTAACACTGTAGAGCTTTTTTGCATGCCAGGGACCCTAGGAGAGAATTAATCTATACTCACTAATAAATTTGGAGTAATGAAACAGTGCAGCTTCGCTTGGTTGTTTTGCAAACCACCGTGCCAAGGCTGGTGGTATCTAAGTCTCCTTCGAAGGAACATGGGGAAAGTATCGGCAAACACAACATCTTGGAAAAGGACAAGGTCTTGCTGTAGATAAATGCATTGCTTGGCCTTTCTTCCACCCATCAGATATTGGTCTTGTAGACTTCTGAGGAGCACCAGTTGGTGAGCATCTCAACTTCCTTGGTGCTCCACTGGAGGTCACTGTAGATTCATGCTCAAAAGGCACTTTCCAAATATGGTCGTTTGCTGGGCTATTCTCCTTTCCAAACCTTTGAAGCTCCTGCTGTAGATGGGGGAGAGAAGTAGGAGGAAAACTTGGTGGGTTAGACTTCACCTTCTACGATTTCTAGCCAGCATAATCAGACATTATGGGGTACTATAAGTTGTGTTTTCACTGACTACCACTCCAGAAGGAGATGTTCACATGGGTTTCCTCAGGACAATTACAGTGAAGTAAGAGTGGAGTTCTGAAGAAAGGGCCTTAAGTGAGCAGAATAAGAGATGATCTAAAGCTCCTCCTCAGAACAACAAAGGAATTGGTAAGATGCTTGCTCCACATTTCCTTCGACAGCTAACCATGATATATACAACACCCTTTTCTTCCAATCTTCTCAAGAACTACCCAACCATGGCTGGATGGAGAGAATGCGATTAAGTTTAATGTTCTCCATGAACTTCAGTTATTGATGGGGAGTTTGAACTTGAATATTCTAAAGTCCACCAAATCTAGGTTGTGAAAAAATGGGAATTATACAAACCCCAAACGAAATATCATGTTAGTGACCACGTTGGAATTGGAAACCACATTCTCAATTTTGTTCTTCTTTTTGTTCTTCAGTTCAAATAACTCAACAATGATAACAGAGGGAGAAAGAGAGAGAGGTTGATCTATTGCCAGCACAAAATCAGTTCTGGAAGTCGGTTGTCTCCAGAAATACCCTTTTAATTATGAAAACACTGTTCAGATTTGGTGCAAACACTTTTGAGGTACAATGATTAAAATGCAACTCCTACATTGTATAGAAGGACCACTGCGGCTTAGCAAGAAAGTTTATTTCCTTCCCTCGCCCCATCCCACTCTACCCCAGCCCCTCCCCAGTCTCCCTTACTCCCCAGACGAACCCATAGAACTTAGCTTGGTGGGAGGAGAAAAAGCTACGCTTCGGTGGGTTTTCTGTTTGTTTGTTTCATTGTTAAATAAGAAGCATTTTTCCCCTCATAAGAGTCTTGGTTGAATATGCAGTCATGAAGAGTTGAGTGGGAATCAAAATCTAGCGTGGAAGATTCTAGAGGAAGACTCTTCCAGAGACCCTGGTTGACTTTCCTCTTGTTTCTTCCAAGACAGCCAGAGAAGAGGGGATGAATCTCCATCCGTTACCCAGTTCCCCAGAATCTCTTTTGCAGAGTTTGTATTCCTCAGTGGAGCAAAAGGCCCATGGTCAAAGGATGGTCTCCCGGCACACTTCAATTAAACTGTGGGGTCTTCCTCTTTCAAAGGCATGTGTGATGGGGGCCCTGCGTAACAAGGCAACAGGAGAGCTTAGGGCTCCACAGCTCTGGAGATGGAGGTCTTCCTGAAGCCACTTTCTCGAGGTATCCATATTCTGCTGGGAGCCCATGATGACCTGTGGAAGAGCCAGGTAAAAGAAATGGTGAGGCAGGGCCCACCAAGGGCTTGAGTTGATCGTTGTCACTGGGGGGCTGGGGGAGGATGGAGATTTATTGGGATTTGGACTGGGGCTTTATTTCTGTAAGTCACTGTAAGCTGGGCAGCAAAAGAAAGACAGACAGACAGACAGAAAGAAAGAAAGAGAAAGAAAGAAAGAAAAAGAAAGGTAGGAAGGGAGAGAGGAAGGAAGGAAGGAGGCAGAAAGGGAGGGAGGACGGAAAGAAGGAAGGAGGGAAGGAGAGGAGAGGGAAGAAAGGGAGGAAGCAAGCAAGCAAGAGTGGGGAAAGGAAGGAGAAGGAAGGAAGGGAAGGAAGGAAGGAAGGAGACTGAAAGAAAGGAAAGGAAAGAAGGACCTGGCTATTTAGGGCACATTGATTCATCTCTCCTCCATCCATCCTGGTCCCACCAAACAACTCAGAGAGGCTGCTCACCTGATCAATGATGTTGGCGCTAAAGATGGCTTCTTCCATGTGCCGTTCATCAGACTTGATGACAGACCGGATGCTGTTGACCACATGACGCACTTCTGGGGTCAAGTTGCAGTTCGAATGTTCCAAAAATTTGGCCACCAGAATCTTAGTGTCTTTGTAGGCCTGCAGGTCCACCAGGGAATGGGGCCGCTCTTTGCAGAGGCTCAGGATGACCTTTGGCTTCTGGGAAAGTTCGGCTTTTGGTGGGTCCCTTGGTTTCCCGGTTGGCACAAGTTGGTTCCCGGGTTCCTGGCAAGTAGAGGCAGCCACGTGAGGACCAGACACGGGAACTAAAAGGGGGTGGGGTGGGGACGGAGGGGGAGAAAAGGAGCTTTAAAATGATAGCTCAGCTGGACATACACCTAGTGAAGTCACAGAGTGGCCACCACTGGGAGTGGAGAAGTGACACCTGGCTAGCTTAAGGATCTTTTAGGGTAACAAAATCACCCTACAGATGCTGCCCAGCTTGTAAGACTTAACCACATGACTCCTAAAATGGGAAAATCACCAGCTGAAGAGGCCATGTCTCCTCTTCTGAGAAGATCTTTCCCAAGTTAGGGCTTACAGTGTAAGAGAAGGACTGGCAGAACCTGGGAGTGGTGTAAAAGGAGGGCTCAGCCTAGAATCCTCATGTAGCCATAAGCAAACTAAATTCAACCTCCTTTATAATTCCACTGACTTAGCTAACTCCTACAGGTGTTAAGATTCCCGCCGATAGGCATGACGTCATGCCCCTGTTGGAGTCTGAATCTGAGGAGGAAGACGAACAGCTGACAGGGAGTGGGAGTGTGGCTCCATTAGCTGTGAATGAAACTGGGGAAGGGCAAATTCCAACTGGGCAGAACAGGAAAGAGATACAACAAGGGAGCAATGTGAGTCGCATGGCTTACGGGGGAGGAAAGGGTCCTGCTTCTCTTCATTAGCCACATCTGAAAATTTAAACAAATGCTGACTGCGGCAGCTGCTGGGAGCAAACATGACTTTATCCTGTGTTGCCATTGCTTATCTGTGTTCCTGGTGTCTTTCCAACCATACTGAGTTTTGCCATGCTTTCAAGTTGGAAATTCCTGCTCCTGCCCTGCCAAACTAATTACCTCAGTTTGGCTTGATTGGATTTATAGTTACAGTTTGTGTTGATCACATTTTGGACTTAATTCCTGCAGTCAAAGGCTGTTTCTGGGACAGTTTTTCTCCAGCCAGAAGATAATCAGAACATTGGGGGCAAAGTTATAGATAATAAAGGGACTCTTATTATCTGACTGTGATGCCTTTGTGCCACACCCCGGGTCATCACACATGAGTAGCATAAATCAATTAAATTGGAGCGTCACATGTGGACTTGATCTGAACCTAATGATTGTCCATGAAAGAATTCTACATATTTCATATGTGCTACATCCTACATCAGAGTGGTCCATTTTTGATGTTTTTGTCTCTTATTCAATACATAAAGTCCTTACTGCATGGGAAATTTGGGGGCAAAATTCTCCTTCATCTACAATACTCTGATGTCTTATTCTATAACAGATATGGGTGACCTTGGCATTGTATGTTCCACAATGCCACTCCGAGCTCTAATCCTAACCTTTCTCATTCCAACATCCAATAGTGAGAAAGTCACTCGAATTACTGATCAACAGTTCTTGGCCTCTCCGTGATGCTCCCAGAATGAGCTTCATCCAATGTCACAGAGTTATTGGACAAAAGGGTTGGGCAAGAAGAATCACAAGCACTGATCAGAGGATCTTGAAGTATAAGATGAATAAACATGTTAAGAAGATGAAAAATCTCTACTCCCAAATGAGTCAACCTGGGCCTTAAGATCTGAAGCATCCTACAACGTCTGCCATCATCATGCTCTAGTCTATAACAGGAGCCCCCAAACTTGGCAACTTTAAGACTTGTGGATTTCAACTCCCAGAATTCTCCATAGCAGGCTGGAGAATTCTGGGAGTTGAAGTCACAAGTCTTAAAGTTGCCAAGTTTGGGGACCTCTGCTCTGTGGGAGACAGGGTATCAGCTGGACCTCCAGCCTGGGTTTTCCCTTTGATGCATGCTTGCTATTGGCTGCCATAGTAACGGGAAGTGGGGCATGGCATTTGGGCTTGGGAAGTGCACTGGTGAGATGAAGGCCCATGTGAACTAAAAGGGTGGTTTCTTCTGAAGAATTACTGCACTGCTGAGTGGAGTTGTTTACGCCCAGTCAAGGCCAACCATTCCAGAACTCCAGATGGACGAAAACATCTGAAGATGTGCCCCACATGACATTGTGTGGGTTGTAGATAAGACATTCAGCCTGGGTCCCTGGGGGGCAGGGGAGAGATTTGGGGAAACTTTCAATGTATAACTTTAGTGCCTTTTGGCTCAGATCTTGCCTTCCTTTCACCGCTATCATTTCAAACTCAGTAAAAGTACCTCTCCTCTACCTCAATGGATTAGATTTCTTTCTTGGGTTTTGAATGGAGGCAGGCCTGGCACAGGGCCTTCTTGGTGGTGGTGTTGGGATGAATGATGGTTAGGCAACTGATGGAAACCAGGACCAGTAGGAGCTGCTACCCTTATTCCTAAACACCCCTTACCTTCTGTAGTAGCTGAAAAGGACAAAGGATCACTGCTGGATCGGACAATGTTGCAAATGGCGTTTTTCCTTCCCCGTGGCTGGGCTGTCCTCTTGAGGCATCTGTGGGGCAAACTGTTTACAGGCACTGAGCAGTGGGGGCAGGGAGTCTGTGGGGCATCTGGATGGCTGAAGACCCCACAACACATCTTCAGTGGCTTTGATGAAGGGGTGGCTTTATCTTCTCTGGCCAAGCCAAAAGAGTCTCTCTCAGGAACGACAGCACTCTCTGGCGAACAGTCCGAGAGCCGGCTATGAGAGCATGTCCTGCTACGAGGCCGGTCCACATTGGTCTGGCTGTGGCCACTGACCTCATCATCTGGAGAGTCCGGCAAACAAGTTTGGGTTAACTTGCGGTTGTTCAGGCTGGAGCAACTTCTGTTTCTTGCCCCTCTTCCTCCAAGACCACCTGGAAAGAAATCAGAAGACAGGAAAGGTTCTTGGACATCCAGAGAACTAAGGTCTTTAGAGAGACAATTGGGGAGAGGAATGATGATGGTGGCCATCTGGGAAATGCCATTTGACAAGGCTGGGAAAAGGGCGAAATTCCAAACATGCTATCTCAAGATGTTAATGTTGAGTGAAATGGGCAATAAGAAACAAGGCAAAAACTCTTGCATATTCTTGGTTCCACCACTGAATAGCCATAGGTTTCATTCATCAGCTAATGGCTCTCCTCTACACGAGTGATCTTAACACCTGTTCCTGGGCACCATGAATTGCCTTGTGGAGATGAATCTTCTCAGTGAATTTTTAGAAGAACAGGTGGAGCTTGGTGGTGGTGGAGTTAAGTGCATCATCAGTTTAGAATCATTGCATTCTCACAAGCTCAATCCATCCTGAGTTCCATTGGCTCTTACCTGGTGCCAACTTTGGTTGAACTTCAGTTGACCTGATTGTTGTCCAAAAGCCTGAATAAATCTTTTATGCTGCAACCTTATGAATGACCCTGATTCTTTGCGCCTGACATTAATTTGGTCAACTAAAGTTGAACACTAAATTGGAGCCAGGTAAAATGTCAACTGAATTCGGGGGGCGGGGTTGACTTGGAGTGCTTGTAGGAATGCAACAACTGTAAACTAATGATGCACTTAATGCAATCATTCCTAGCTCAGTCTCTGCTTGTCTCCTGCAGAATTGGGCTTTGAGGCAGAGGGCTTCAGTATACAACAACTCATTTCCAAGTGGGTGAAGAAACCCTACTCAGGGAGGGTCACAAAAGTTTTCTCAACACTCGCACGGCGAGTGGTGGAAAGTACCTTGGCTGTTGAAACCTGTTGCTGCATTTCGCTCTGCTAAGTTGGACTCTGTGATTTGCTGTTCCATACTGGTGACCTGTAAAAAGTTGGGAGAAAAATAAAAAAAAAATTATCTAGGTTGTCATTCAGGGCATGGATGAAGAGTTTAAAGCAGCTGTTTATTGAAGATGAGGACACCGTTTGGGAAGGAAGCCAATCCAAAATCGATCTGATCCCTCCTGCTTTTCCCACCAAATCTAGAAATCCCAAAGGTGCTTTTTCCAAAAGGCAACTGGACTTCTCTTTGAAAACATTTTGCTTTTCCTCCAAGAAGCTGCTGCTGCTTCTTCTCCTTCTCCTTCTCCTTCTTCTGGAACAGAAGAAGCCTCTTGGATGAAAAGCAAAACTTTTTAAAGAAAAAAACCAAGAAAGTCCAGTTGCTTTTTTGGGAGGGAAAACATCTCTGGGACAACCTGGACAATTGAGAATCCCCACAGGCATATCTGGAAAAGGATCCAGAAATAATTTTGGGACAGAGGAACCATTAAGATAAGTCAGATGATAAGGAAAGAGGAAAGCATGGGAAAGAAACCCCAAAGAATCCCAGCTGGAGATAAGAGAAGATAAAATGGTACCTCTTTAGCTAATTTATTTAGAGATGAGTTAGAAAAATCTCCTAAGCAGCCAATCCCTCCTGCCCTTAAGATGCTTTTGTTTGAAATATGGAAAAGGGAGATATACAAATCGTAATCCAATGAAACAAAGAGGCCAATGGGATTTCTATCCCTGGGTAATCCTTCCCTTCCTGATTGTAACAAAACCTGCCAATTCAATAGGTCTCTTTATGTTCTGCCCCTGGGGAAGAGAGTGCATTCACAAACTTCATCAATGCAATTATGCACCAGGGTGCCCAAGTAGAACTTGCAATCCAGGAGAGATGAGATTTGCAGGTTAAAAAAAAAAAAATCACACTCTGCAATTTGGAAAGAATACATAAGACGCAACGGGCTGAAAAATCAAATCTATCTAAAGAAAATATCAAAGTGCATAGGACTGAAGCGCCTTCTTTCTTCTTAATATTCTCTAAATTGAAGTTTTGCCCACATGTTTGGGCTCTGGAAGTCTCTGAGAAAATAAGAATGCGCATCGCAAGATTTGTTCTGCTTCTCAACTATCAAGTCTACGCACGTCCTTGAGAAGATTGAAAATCACATCCACCTCCATTCAGAGGAAGGACTAGAGATACCATGTTTTTACTAAGACCTTTCCAAAATCGGTCTGTGCACTTGGTCCATTCCCAGCTACGCCCTCTAACCTGGTTAGTTGGAGCTTGTCCGACAACCGCCTCGTAAGGGGGAGGCAGCTCAGCTGGGTAGAGAATCCCAGGGCTGTTGATGGTCACCTCGTATAACGCGCTGAAGGAAGAGTGTGGAAAGTCCAGGTGGAAAGCCCTAAAGCACAAATGGGGGAATGATAATGAGCAGGGTTGTCTGGGGTGGGATTCAAAAAAGTTAAGACAAAGGCCCTATCCATGCAACTGAAACTCCAGCCTATTTCACGTGTTCTGTGTGCAACACGTCCAAAAATGGAGTGAGTTTCTGATCACAGGAATATGTCTACCATCTTGATGTTCCTTATCCTGTTCTCTGGACAGACCCTCCTGATAAAGAGCTGTTAATAGAGCCAGCCACTGCATGCAATGCTTCAGTGTGTTAAATACTCAAGCAGTTGGATCAATGAAAACAACTTCTCCCATTCATTAGGTGTCCTAATTAACTAGGCAGTCAATTAAATATATATAAATATATATATTGATCAGAGTCAGAGTTGCTGATCCTTAAAGAAGAGCTATGACGTTCAGGAGAGCTTTAGTCAAGCCTAACTTGACTAATTACCTTGCTAATTCTAGTAGGTTTAGTGTGTCTTTGTCAGAATTCAACAGGAAGGTTTTTGTTGGAGGGGAAGACATTTTTCTTTGCAAGTGATGCTTGGTGCATAAAATGAAGAAATGATAGACAGACAGACAGATAGACAAACAGACAGATAGCCAGACAGAGAGATAGCCAGACATGATAGATAGAGATACATAGATAGACATAATAGAGATAGATAGCCAGACATGA
>BLBF01000068.1:1523269-1567952 GCA_015471245.1 Laticauda colubrina
GATAGATAGATAGATAGATAGATAGATAGATAGATAGATAGATAGATAGATAGATAGATATAGATCGATAGACAGACAGACAGATAGATAGCCAGACATGATAGATAGAGATACATAGATAGACATAATAGAGATAGCCAGACATGATAGAAAGATAGATAGATATAAATAACAGATAATAACAGTGACAGTCTTCCAACTGTCTTCCAACAACAAAGACCAAATGAATGAATATATCAATATTTGAACTAGTAGACACCAATAGCTTGTAACTCATGGAAGTCTACCCACTGGATCCACTGATATTAAGCCTTAACCTGGGTTTGCTTTAGGCTCAGAGGGTTATTCAAACGCATCTCCAGAGATACTTCATCATTTCCAAAGCAAAGAACGAAGCCAAAAGCTAAGCAAACTTCTCAACGTTATGTAGAAATCAAACTAGGATCCAGGAAATAGAACTGAGAAGGGATCTCCTGGCGCCTGCAAGGCAACCAAAGGGGTGCTGAGGTTGGGTGCATCTCCCCGGGAGGGTTGCGTAGTGCAGTGTATTCAGATGAAAGACGGGTCACCTTTGTGTCTCCGTGGCTGGCGTGCAGGTATATTCCGGTGGGTAATAAGGTGGCGGTGGGATGGGAGGAATAAACTCGTCAAAGTCCAACGTCTGGTGCAGGATAGTCCCGTGAGGCGTCATGCAGTCTGGATTTGCAGAATGAGACCTCTGGGGCAAGAACTGGGTGGCACAAATGAGAGAGGTGGAGCATTATTATAATAGCCAGCAAATCTAAGTACTTTTCAAGCAAAGGGTGAAAGAGCAGCTGCCCAGAGAAACATTTGTAATCATATAGTGGCCAAATAATGGCACTGAGGGGGTGTTTTGTACGTACCTGTTTTTCTGCCTGACCTGAATGCTTTATGCAAGCAATTCTTTTTCTGTGCCCACACATTATTTGGATGCATGCCCCTTTCCTTGATGTAATACCTGACAAAAACAATCCTTGATGCGTTGAGAAGACTAATTCAAGGTTTTAATTTAAAAAGCTCAAGCATAAAAGGAAAAATCTAAAATGTTGATCTATCTGCAGAATGAGGCCTTTGGTTGAGCCTCTTGCCTGGTGGGGTAATTATGCAATGCTTTGAGAAAATGCAGGGCCTTTTTGGTGGTGGCACCTAGGCTTTGGAGGGCCAATGGCTTTCTGTTTGGTGGTTCATCAGCCAATGTCTTTGGGCTCATGGAATTCAAATGGCATTTTAGAAAATTAGCTGAGTGATTTAGGGCTGAGCAGCTGTTTTGCTTTCTTCTTTTGCAATATCAGAGTTATCCTACCCTTTTCTTAAATGCAACAAAGAGCACCCTTGTGGATAAAGTGTGGTCCATAAATTTTACAATAAATGGAATAGTTTCAAGAAGAACACCACAGACTGGCCACCTGCCACCTGAAAAGTGGCCGCTTGTTTCATTTTCACCAAGCAAGGCTGTTAATGTCCTTTCCAGGCCCGGAATAGGAATTCAGCTGCAGTCAAAATAAAATGAGAAGTAATATTTCTTTCCTGGAGGTCTGAAAAATAAATGTAAACTAATCTTCCCTTGATGCTAGGGTGAATTTGAGGCAAGCTTAGTCAAGACTTCAGCTCCGTTTGGGTCTCCAATTTAGAAGATTGTTTAAACAGCAATTCCAGAAAATGAGAAATGTTGCCCATCGTTTATGGAATCCATTCATTTGAGGGTTGCAACCATATAAGAGCTTACAAAGTAGAATTGCTGGAGATAACAACATGGCTTCTATTTTCCACGTGAAGGAAGGTCTGGAGACGAATGACATGAAATACAATGGGAAAAAAAGAAGATGTCCAGTATTGGAATTCTACTGTCCTGATATTTGAAATTCTGTCCTAAAACTTTCAGGAGCAAAGCTGAGACATGAAATGCCCACTAAATATATTCATTTTTCTTCCTAAAGCTTGCTTTATGTCATGTATGGAGGATAATGATTGGTTAACTCAAAAGATCATTGTGGTTGAGGGTAAGGTGACCTGGGCATCTGGAGGCTATCGAGTTCTTCTCATTTCTTTGATGGGTTCATATCAAAAATTTTTCTGGGAAATCAAAGCAGCATAGGTAGTTCAACCTTCTCCAGGTTCTTCATAACAACCTTGTGGGCCCATTTGGGTGGAGACAGAGAGAAGAAGAAAGAATCGGTGGCTGGTCCATGGTTGATGGTGGCCTTGACTTTACCTCTTCAGAGGCCCACCTAAATGTTATTTGTGGTGGTTGGGGACAACAACAAAACTCAAATCCCAAGGTGAAATCCCCTTCCAATCCTATCTTTGACGTGTCTTGGTTGTACCCTTCCTCATGTGGCTTAGCCAGATAACATGTGCATCTCACTCACCATTTGCAGAACATCAGAGGAGACCATCTGCATGCAGCACATTGCCGTTGCCAACGCACACACAATGGTGGAGATGATATTGAGAGCGCAAACACTAAACAGCAGGTCCTGCACAGAGAGAGAGACACACACACAAAGAGAGAGAGAGAGAGACAGAGAGGGAGGGAGAATGTCACACACAGGGAGGTTGGCTGTTCTTCCTTATCTCAACAAGACAGAGAACAAGCGCTAAAAACACTGTTGGCAGAGTGGATAATAAATGCCAGGAAATGGTTATCAGCTTAAGACAGCTCTTCATTACAGCCTCTCCAATCAAACCTGCAAGGGACCCTTTATGGGTGGAGAAACCAACTCAGAATCTACCTAGCAAGAGAATACAATAGTGCCATATTTTGACTTTGCCAATTATGAGTTTTGATGATGATTATTATTTTCGGAATCCAGAAGCAAAAGTGAGATCTTTTGCAGCCAGGCAGGAGGTAGACAAAGGAGAGAACATCGGGTGTAAGTAACCATCAGGTGCATAACAAATGCCACACATAGCAGAGGTCAGCTATTCTGAGTCCAGAGATCCTGCCTCATGAGCAGGAGGGTGATGGGTTCAAACCTGGTTGCAGAAAAATTACAGAAATCCCATACGAAGCCAGCCAGAAACCGCATCCCTGAATTAGGAGGGAATCTAGTTGAAGATACGGCCATCTCTAAGCATCAATGTATATTTATGGGGAAATTGGAAAGAGCAAATCAGGACCACTTCTCTCACCTCAAAGCCTAATAATACAAGTGGTTACCAACATGAAAAATATATAAACCAGCCGTGTCAAACTTGATTTCATGGAGGGCAACATCGGGGGAGGAGGGCTGGGGGGACATGGCCACTTTGACATCACTCGTGTCGGGGGTGCCTGTGCTGGCTTGAGTGCTCTCCCAGCGAAATGGGCTCCCAAGCTCCGTTTTCCCTGGTTGCAGGAGGCCAGGGCATCCAAAAACAGAGCTCGGGAGTCCGTTCTTGCTGGCAGAAGCACCGTGGGCCGGATCTAAGTATCCCATGGGCTGGGCCTTGAGTTTGACACCCCTGATATAAGCTATCTCCACCTTGTAACTGTCTAATTCAGCGGTCCGCAAACTTGGCAACTTTTAAGACTCGTGGACTTCAACTCCCAGAATTCAGCTAGGCTAGCTGGAGAATTCTGGGAGTTGAAGTCCACCAGTCTTAAAGTTGCCAAGTTTGGAGCCCTCTGGTCTAATTAATCGAAGGACCCTCTGGTGTCCATGAACCAGCTCATCCAGCTTAACAAAGTATCAGCTGGTTCCCAGAGAGCAGAATTGTACTTCTGGGTTCTTATCGTCCTGTATGTGGTAAATTGAACAGCACCGAAGAGGACGCTTGATAGCAGGAAGATGAGCAATCAATTTTGGTTATCTCGAGCCTTTGCTCTATCAGCACAGTTATGGCAGGGATTCTGACCTTCACGCCAAAGTAGAATTTATACCCCTGTCGCTCACTGTTCTTTGCAGGGCTGAAATTTGCACAGTAACCCTAACACCTCAGGCAGCTGGCTGAATGCAAAAAGCATCCAGAGACAAACCAATGGGAATATCTCGGAGGGTGGTCCTCGACTTACGACCACAATTGACCCAACATTTCTGTTGCTAAGCAAGACCGTTGCAAACAAGCAGCTGCTTCATTCAATTGCCTGATTATTATGCCTCTCTCGTGAGCGAGCGAAGGTTTGGCCAGGTCAGTTCCTCCCCCGTTTTCTCCCATCTGCTGGAGGCAGGGTTTAGCTGGAATACAACTGCCCATATTAATTTGGGGTTATATACCCCTGGAAGCATAATTACAAAAGACGGTCTCCTAAGTATTCTTCAGGATGCAGAGGAGAATATTTGATCTACGACACGCCTGGCCTGAGGAGAGAATTAACCCCATTATATCTAATGGCTTCACTGCCACTCTCTGAAGGTTAAATGGTAAACGACAGGGAAGAGAAACATCCAGAAAATCAAAGCCACACTTAATATGGTTGCCTCCTCTTTCTTGAACCTACAAATATTGAATCCACTCTCATGTCTCTTCCAGGATGAAGGACGCTCTTCTTCTTTAAACCTTGATCTTACAAGAAATCGTCTGTCTGAACCCAGAAAGAAGACCGTAATAGAAGGTTCTCAAATCTCGAAAAGGAACTCAGTCTTTCTTTCCTGATATATCAATTGAGACTCCAGATGGTGGGGAAGAGAGAAGGAGGTAATGAAGAGAGAAAGAGAAAAACAGAAAGGGAGAGAGTGGGGGGAAGGATGGAGGGAGGGAAGGGAGGGAAGGAAGGAAGGAAGGAAAAAGGACAAGGAAGGGAAGAAGGAGAAAGAAAGAAAAGGGAGGGAGGAAGGAAAAAGGACAAGGAAGGAAGGAGAGAGAAAGAAAAGGGAAGGAGGAAAAAGGATAAGGAAGGAAGGAGAAAGAAAGAAAAGGGAGGGGGAGGAAAGAAGGAAGGAAAAAGGACAAGGAAGGAAGGAGGGAGGGAAGAAGGAAGATGAATCATGTTCTATCACCAAATTGGTGGTGTGAATCACCCACTTAGATGCCAACAAATAATAATCAAACAAAGCCAGGAAGGCTACAACTGTCAAGAGTTCCAGGTTGGAAGAAGGTTAAGGCAGAACAAGAAGAAGAAGATGGAAACTAATCAAGGAGAGAAGCACCCTAGACACAAAAAGAAATTTCCTAACAGTAAGAACAATTAATCAGTGGAACGTCTTGCCTTCAGAAGATGTGGGAGCTCCATCATGGAGGCTTTTAAGAAGAGGCTGGACAGCCATTTGCCTACAATGGTATAAGATCTCCTGTTTGACTGGAAGACCTCCAAGGCAATTTGCAACTCTATTATTCTGCTGTAGGGGGACAAGAGCAGGAAAAAGTCATTCGAGAGCTCTTGCTTGCCTGAGGTAGGAACAAAAGGTTGGGTGGTGCTGGATCAGCCTGCCTCCTTTCAGACAAATAAACAGCCCGGGGTTCTGCGTACAACAAGTTACAGCCCTTAACAGCAGCTCTGACTCTTAACAACATTTTAGATGAAGTTCCTCTTTTCTATGCCGGTCACATCCGAGATGATGGATTTGTTCTAAAGCCCAGTGAGATCTAAGTGAAATTTTCTTCTTGCTTATTGCCTTCTCTGGCGTGACCCTGGCCACCAAAGCCAGCCGATGGCCAGAGTGAAGGATCGCTCCCCTTGGCCCAGGGGGCTCTCGATTTGGCCTCCTCATTAGGGCAAACTTGGAAGAAACTCATAAATCAGAAGAGCTGACTAAAAAGGAAAAAAAAAAATCAAACCACTTGGCCGATGCTTTGGGAAATAAAAGCTCAATAGATGAAAATTAAACCCGGAGTTGGTCGCTCTTTGCATTGCTTGGAGGGGTTGTAACTTTTCTAAACATTTACTTGTTGAGGATATATGCCATCCATCTCATTCTGAAAAGTGATTCTGGGCAGAATAGTTTTACTAAAGCGGAATTAAATCAGCATACGGCCCAGAGATGTTAACCATCACAATACAACAATAGAACAAGAAGTTAATTTACTTATTCTAGATCCAGGCTCCAAACTCCCAGATGTGTATTAGTGCAGACCCAAGCTATCCAGCTGTGAAGAAAATTACTCAGTAGATAATCGGACATTCTTTTTCTGTACCTATTCAAGGGCCAGTAATGTTGATGAAATATCCTCTTTTTAAACTCCTTTTACCATAGAAGCGGAACAGAAATCATGGTTTTGACTAGCCATCAGGCACTTAATCAGAAGCCAACAATTATTTGTGCCGTTCTCTCTTTTATAGGCAGTTTTCCAAGGCTTCACTCCCGAACCTGGTGAGTTGTCTTTCGGGGCATCCAAGAGAGAGAATAAGGCTTCAGCACGATGGACAGATCCCCACAACAGATTCAGGAGAATCAGCCCCCAAATCTGACGGAGGTGAGAAATTATCTACTTTGACCTGGGAATCTAAGAAGACATTATTCCAGTTGCCACTTGGAGGGGAGACTTCAAAACTAGACTGAAAATAATCTCCAGGAAGAAAGTAATTACAAACTACTTCTAGATTGTTGCCAAGGAAATGACAGAATCCGATTCCAGAAGCTCAACAAAGAAGTCATCATCTTCCTTTGATGACTCAGTCAGTACTATCTACCTTTGATAGCTTCTACTCATACATCTAAGGCCACCACCTCACACTGGGATCCACACCATCAAATGCTTCAAGTCTTAGCCTATCTCCTTTGGGCTCAAAGGCTGCATGAGGTCAAATTTGACTGGATCGCGCATGGATAGAAGCCACCAGGGAATTCCAGGGCTGTAGGCCAGACTTGGGAATCAAGAAAGCCTCCAGAAGAAGCCTGCATCAAACCAGTCCTTGTTTGTTGCGTTGAATTTGTGACCTTGCAGGCCTTTTCAATTATTTTGGCACCTGGCCCTCAAGACAGTTGCCAGCCTTATGTTCTAAGATTATGTTACATTAAGATGTAGGAAATGCCACCAGGTGGGCTTCAGGGAAGACTCGCCAAAGGAGGTCCTGGAGGCAGAGCCAGCGATGACAAGCCAAGAGCAAAAAGGAAGGAAGGAAGGAGAAAGAAAGAAAAGGGAGGGAGGGAGGAAAAAGAACAAGGAAGGAAAGAAGGAGGGAGGGAAATAAAGAGCCGCTGTTTCTCCCATCTGTTCTCCTGTTCATCCCACTGCTGATTTTACCGCACTTAAGGGAATGCAGTTTGGCAGTCTCCCCACACTACGACACCCCATCCCACCCCATTCCGCTCAAACCAGTCCTTCTCCCCACCATCCAGAGCTATATGTAGGACTTGAGCCCCATAAAAAAAAAACTAAAATGAGTTCATGGCTTGAAGAGGTTAAATGTTTGCAAGGAGGGCCTTGGCAAGCTATAATTCGAAGGAAAAAAAAAATCCCAAAGATATATTCTGCAGCTTGGAAAATTTAAATAGACAGGAGTCTCTGTTTTTGCATGGCTGTGTTTCGTGAAACGCTGCCCACAGTTAATCCAAATCCAATCATCCCATAACAACTCCTCTGCAGAGGAATGACAACTGAATATTGTGCGTGTGACTGTGGCACGGCTGTTAAATCTGGCCCTGTTTATGCGCGTGCACACCTGGTGTGTTGGCCGTTCTATAAAGAGCTGTGACTCGGATTCTTTATTCTTACTTCTTCTCAAAACCAGTTCTTTTAAGGGAAGGAGTTGCCTCTATCATCTTGGGAAAATTACAGTCATTTGCAAATTTCCTTACTTTCCTGATGATTTTTTTCTCAATGATTTTCGGGGTGGAGGGTGGGGCCTTCATGCCACTTTAAATGCTCTGAAAAGATATTTATAGCCAAGATAAATTTAGAAAAATGGAAGCCCTGCTTTCTGAAGCAAAAGCTTGGCATAATTGTTTACTCTTGAGAGATTAAAATGGCTCACTCTCTAAACTTCCTATCTGGGCAAGGCATTTCAAGATGGACCATAGCTGACCGCTAGCATCAACAGGCCATTGCCTTATTGGCCAAGACTTCTCCTCATATCACAAGCCAAGAAATTTCCTTTTGAACATGTCGAGGAGGGCATTCGGGTAAGCAAGAGAGAGAAATAATTGCAGACATTCACTGCCAGGAATGTTTGGAAGGCTGGTTGTTGAGTTGCTGAATGAATATAGAGTCATTCTACTTCAAGAGGGTTAGATTCAGAAAGAGTTAAAGTAGCTGATGCCAATCCAGTATTGGGGAAGAAACCCAAAACACACGATAATCAAAAGCTGAAGAACCAAAATGTGTTTTTAGTTTTCGAGCCCTGCTGGCACAGTGGTTAGAATGCAGTATTGCGGACGAATTCTGCCAACTGCCAGCAGTTCAATCCTGACCTGCTTAAGGTTGACTCAGCCTTCCATCCTTCCAAGGTCAGTAAAATGAGGACCCAGATTGTTGGGGGCCATAGATAGATCCGGTAAACTACTTAGAGAGGGCTGTAAAACACTAGGAAGCGGTATATAAGTCTAAATGCTATTATTTGCAAGAGATGGCATTCTCAGCTTCTCCAGTGTGACTCTAGAGCAGTGTTTCTCAACCTTGATGGTGTGACTTCAGCTTCCAGGCTTTCCCAGCAAGCTACTCCTTCCCATTTACAGGCTCATGAGAAAGTTTAGATCTATCAGAAGGCATCAGATGTTATGGAGCAATCATGGGAAAAGCTGAGAGGCTACGTGTCTTACTGGTGAGTTTTCTGGAGCCATCTGAGTGGCTATTTCAGAAAGCAGAAAAAAGGCTAAGAGGGCTTTAGTTTACCCCAACAGGCTCTTAACACTCTCCTAGCCATTACTAAGATCCAGAGGAGCTTTCAATCCAAGGATGTCATCTGCCCAAAGGACACAGCTGGAGGAACATCTCACCCAGCTACCATGCATAACCGATTGGCTTTCAACGAGAAAATAATATGCCTGTCAATTCTGCACTCCAGGAGCTTTTGAGGGGTTCATTCCAGCAACTTGCCAAGGGCAAAATTAGGGTGTGAAGTAATAAAAAGGCCCTTGGATGGTTGGTCAACTCAACAGCCCCATGAGGAAGAGCCCCATTAGCATCTCCTCCTAAGTGCAAGTGGGTTTGGGAGATGTGATCTAAGTTGCTTCCTTTCCGCTTGATTGACCTCAGGGACAGAGCTTCCTTGCTCAGATACCTACAATCACCTGATGAAAAAGGATAATGAACAGTAAAAGTCTTTTCACCCATGAAATTGCTCTCCCCATTCTCCTTTTCCTTGGGAAACTCAAGACCTAGCCTGAGATTACAAATGAGAGTGAACAAGCTGACTAGCATGGCGATGCTCGATTTTTTTTACGAGCAAGCCAGGCCTACCATTTGAAACAATCTGCCTCGCAATTGATCTCCTGATCTCCCCAAAAGATTCCTCTCCCACAAAAGGAGCTTGGCTCTTTGAGGACTTCTGAGATCTACTCTTGAGGCTGAATGGAATTGGGGACAGTTGGGAGAGGCAAATCACCCACTGCCCAAGGGAATTGCCCCAACATTTTGCTCTCCTTGGGAAGAAGGAATCAGGAAAGTAGTTTTGATTCCAATAAACATGAGGATCCAGGCAATCCCAAATTTACAAACACGACTAGAATAGAATAGAATGAACTACTTGGAAGGGGCCTTGGAGGTCTTCTAGTCCAGCCCCCTGCTCAAGCAGGAGAACCTATAATATTTCAGATAAGTGACTCTTTAGACCAGAGTGTAAACTCAAGGCCAGGGGGGCAGATGCAGCCCATGGGGTGCTTCGATTTGGCCCGTGGGACCACCTTGGAAACAGTGAAGGACTGGTCTGCTGTGCTTCTGCCAACGAAAACGGACCTCGGGAGGACTGCAGGAGGGGCGCAGGAGGCCGTTGCAGCCAAAAACAGAGATTGGGAGATCATTTTTACTGGCAGAATGCTCAGGCCACCACAGGCACCCCGACACAAGTTATGTGCAGCTGGCCATGACCACCTGTGGCATTCCCCCCCCCCCCCCGAGGTCAAACATAACCCTCAGTGAAATCACGTTTGACAGACCTGGGGCATGGCACAAAGGCAACACAGTCAAATAAGCAAGAAGAGTCCCTTTATTATCTCCAACTTTGCCCCCAATGTCCAGGTGACCTTCGGCTGGAGAAAATCTCTCCCAGGAACAGTCTTTAACAGTAGAAAATTCAGTCCAAAACAAGGTACACACAAACTGTAACTAAAAATCCAAACAAACCAAACTAAAGTAATTAGTTGGCAGGGCAGGAGAAGGAATTTCAGACTTGAAAGCATAGCAAAACTCACACATTTGGGAAGACACCAGGAACCCAGATAAGCCACAATGATACCAGATAAATTCACGATTTCCTCCCAAAAACTTACTGTGTGCAGCTTCCCTTTTTAAACACTGTGTTCCCAGCTGGAGCTAATGAAGGGAATCATGGCCCATTTCTCCCCCATAAGCCATGCAACTCATGTTGCTCCCTTCTCTGTTCCTCTCTGCGTGTCCTAGGATGAAGAGGGAGTGGGCCTGGGTCTTCCTCCAAATTCCCTTTTCCTTGTTCTACCTCTCTCCTGCTCTGCCCAGCCGGACTTTGCCATTCCCCAGTTTCCTCCACAGCCAATGGAGCCACACTCCCACTCCCTGTCAGCTGTCTGACTTCCCCCTCCGAGTCAGATTCTGATAGGGGCAAGACACCTGGTCTGGACTCTTCTTAAAAACCTCCACTGACAGAGAGCGCCCATGATTTTTGGAGGCAAGCTGTTCCACTGGTTAATTGCCCTCACCGTTACGAAGTTTCTCCTTAATGCCAGGTTGAGAGCAGAATTTCCGTCACTAAAAGAGGCCATGCTCCCAATTCATAATTCTTTCTTGCTATGATTGTTAAGCGAGTCGCTAGAATGTTAAGTGAATCAAATGGTGGTTAAGCAAATTCTGGCTTCCTCCACGGACTTTGCTGGTGGAAGCCAGCCTGGAAAATCAGTGTTGCCAGATGCTGCCACCATCCTAAATACATGCCAGCTGCCAAGTATCATGATTTTGATGCTGCAACTGTAATTAACTACATGTAGTTTTTAAAAAGAATGTAGAGAAGAATTTTCAGCATTGCATTTCATGGGGAAAAGTGTTTTCTTTGCTCTCCAATGCTCAACCACTGGCCTCTTATGACAAGGGAGAATTTATTCGACCTTCCCTGAAAAGGTCTTTGGCAGATAGGTGAGGACTGTGGCCAAAGCTGGCTTGTTCACTTCAGAGCAATCTCAAGCTGAAATGATTTTTCAGGCTTTTGTAGTGGGAAGAATAATGGCAGTTTCGCGTGTACATTTTAATTTTGCTTAGGAGTGCAGAGGATTTTGAAGACTGGTCCTTGCTATAATCTAGATACAATGCTTTTGGCGGTTCCTCTGGGGAATGCTTTTAATAAAAAACTTTTAAAGCAAGGGGGGCATAAATTCCAGAGTTTGTCCAATATTTAACAAGAGGAAAAGACCCCTTAGGAATTAACAAAGCCAATAGAAGATTTCTTTTTGTTTATGGCTTTTAGGCAGTGAAAATATGCTTATTGCATTTTTAAATGCCTGTTGGAACTGGAGGGAAATCTATTTCCAGTTATTGTACCATAACAATGTCTCTCTATAAGGGTTGATTATAACCAAGAAAGCAGAGATAAAGGAGCCCAATCGAGTGCTATTTTGTGGTGGGGAAAAGGAGGTTTTATAATTTAACAAAATCCTGCCTCTTTATCAGCAGGATTTCCAGTTAAAATGCATCTCTAATTAACCAAAGCAGATGCTGAAACCCCTCGGTAGAAAACCATCTCTGAGAATAGTTGTCATCCAAAAGAAAATATTTCAGCTTGACAGCCATGTAAGCTGTCAAATCCCTACATTCTCTCTAAATGCCACCAGTATAAAGGCATAATAATAAAAAAAACATAAACTACACTGGAGACCTCTCACAAGGAAAAAATATTCCAGGTCCTGGAAGCCATGCACCCAGACTTTCTATATAGGAATTACGGCCAACATGTGAGCCCAACATTTCTGTTTCCTTAGCAAGACAGTTGTTAAGTGCATTTTGCTCCATTTTGCCACCTTCTGTCATGCCCCTGCTGGAGACGGACTCTGAGGGAGAGGAGGAACAGCGGAAAGGGAGTGGAAGTGTGGCTCCGGAGGTGGTGGAGGAGGCTGGGGAAGGGCAGAGGCCAGCTGGGCAGTCAGAGGAGGACCCAGGCCCATCCCCTCTCCATCCTAGGGCACGCAGGGAGGAGAGGATAAGGGAGAAACGTGGTCTACTGGGGAGGAGAGGGCCTTGATCCTCTTCATGGGCTGCAGCTGTGACAACTGAATAAGAGGACAGACATGCATACAGGTAAATGCTGGAAACAAAGCATGGAAATATCTCTAGTTTATGGTTCCTCTCTGAGTTTAGCATCCTTCCTAGTGTGTGTTCTGTTATTTGTGGACATCTTCCAGCCCTTATCTTGTCTGGTTTTTGTTGTTTTTTACTCTTTATAATTTAAACAGCATTTCCTCCTTCTTGTAACTGCTTGTGTGGGAGTTTTTTGTCTCCAGTCAAGGATATGTGGAGCTTGGAAGCAAAATGAAGGGGCTTCACCTGTTTTTTGTGACTGTATTTATTTTGTATCCCACCCTGGGTCATCACACCTTCCTTGCCACCATTGTTAAGTTAATCATGGCAGCATTTTCAGTTAGTAGCATGGCTGTTAAGTGAATCTGGGTTCCCCATTGAGGTTGCCTGTCAGAACGTTGGGACACTGCAAATGTCATAAATATGAATCAGGTGTCAAGCATCCAAAGGTAAATCATTTGATGACGGTGATGCTATAATGGTCACAAGCAGGGTTGGGCTGCTGGGGGCTCGTAGGGGCTCGGGGGAGCTCCTAGCTAAAGACTCTGCGGGGCTTGGAAAGCCCCCAATAACCTCAAAAAGACAAGCAGCCTAGACTAATAAATGGACACCTTTTCAGCTTTTTTTCCTTTCCTTTCAGCCAAGAGCATTTCACACCTTGTAAAAGTGTCAAGCTAGATAAAGCACTTGTGCAGGGCTAATTCCCAAACAATAAGAATCATGTAACTCACCAGAAACTTCACGAAGACTCCAAGATCCCTCTCACAGTCACTGCTATTAAGCCTGGTTTCACCCAGTCTTTTATTTAAGTATTAAATGCATGAAATAATAAAGAATTTTTTGGTATATTATCTTTTTTTTTTAGGTAATTAGGGCAAAGAAGCAACGTCTACTTGGCCATACCTACCCAGTCACATGACCACCCAGCCACTCCCGCCCAGCCACATCCACCCAGCCAGCCATCAGGGCAGAGAGCCCCTTGCTAAAAACTTTGAAGCCTATCGCTGGTCACAAGTGTGAAAAATAGTCGTAAGTTACTTTTTTCAGTGCCAATATAACTTCAAATGGTCACTGTTGTAAGTAGAGGACTGTCTGCATTTCCTGACGAAGAATGTGATAGTGTGAAAATGATGGGGAAATATACATGTGAATTGTGGGTTCGTGGGATCTTCTGACTCACAACACAACCATTTCTCGGTTTGATTGGACTTGAACATTTGGGATGCCCTAGCACAGAGGTCTCCAAACTTGGCAACTTTAAGACTGGTGGATTTCAACTCCCAGAATTCTCCAGCCAGCACAGCATAGCTAGCTGGAGAATTCTGGGAGTTGAAGTCCACCAATCTTAAAGTTGCCAAGTTTGGGGACCCCTGCCCTAGCCAGAGGTTACAACCAAATCACAAGGCTTGCTCCTTCCCAGAAGACAAATTTGGAGTCTTACCTTTAGGGTCAACCTGACTGTGTTGCACTCCTGCAGTGGGTTGAGTTTCAACATCTCCCCGAGGCTGCAGCCAGACGTCTGATGCTGCAACTCACAACACACACAGACACTGTCACTGTCAAATTTAATCTGAGGAAGGAAGGAACAGAGGGGGGAAGAGGCCATCAGGTCTAGCAAGGATCAGGTCAAGCCAACTGTCAGCATTCCAATGAAACTCCCCAGACTCATTCAGCACCTAGAAACAAAGTTCATTCAAGTAAAAATTTATTGAAGTATGACAGTATGTGTCATACTGGCACATCTGGGAAAACCCAAATCTGAAGAGCTCTGAGTTTTCCCTTCCCAACAGAAATTCACAAACCCATCCCCTGCACTTACCAGTCCATCCCATGGCCCAATCACCCATCGTCCCAACTGGAGAGATCCCTCTGGACACTCCTTCCCAGATGCAGGGTAACTTGTCCTTGACTTTATGAGAAGAATGTTGTTGAGTCTAACCTTCTACCACTCCGTGCAATCCCTCCTCCCAAATTCCCAGGCACCCAAAATGTGGCAGCTTCAAAGCTTCTAAGTAAAATATGCCTTCCAAAGCCGACACCAACATTAACCCTGTTGAGGTTCCAGAAAACGTTTGAGCAAGCATGACATGGGAGGTCCTTCCTCTTCAGTTGGTTTCCCTCAAAGGAAGCATGGCTTGGAAATTAACCGGGGTTAGGATTTGGGGCTTCTTCCTCTTTTAACATTCTCCATTCTACTTTGCACTCTTGTAAAATTACTCACATCCGACTCCAGCGTCACAAAAATGGCAGGAATAGTTAAAATGAGTTTTAATGAAAGTGATGACTCCATAGAAGAAATTATTATTATTTATTTCATTTGCCAATCGCTTACAAGACAATAGGTCTAAGTATAAACATGAGTAAGAATACAGGAAATAGGTACAAATAAATGGGGGCAATAGGACAGGGACGGTAGGCACGATGGTGCACTTATGCACACCCCTTGCAGACCTCCTAGGAATGGGGTGAGGTCAATAGTGGATAGTTTGAGGTTGAAGTTTTGGGGGTTAGAGGATGTAACTACAGAGGCATTCCAGGCACTGACCTCTCTGTTGCTGAAGTTGTACTTTCTGCAATCAAGTTTGGAGAGGTTTACATTGAGTTTGTATCTGTTGTGTGCTCATGTATTGTTGTGGTTGAAGCTGAAGTAGTCATTGACTGGTAGGACATATTAGCAGATAATTTTATATTAAGTCCCAAATGCTATTGCCTCCTCTTGTGATTTTATCCTGCCTCTCGTGGTCCAATGAGGAGGACATCTTTATCTGATGTACCTCTTCCTCCAGCTCGTAGAGATAGCCCATTTATAAATCTTACAAATAAATAAATCAATAAAAACAAACAGGGATCTAGCGGCTGACCTGTTAGATGGTGATTTCCTACGGTCTTAATGGGGAATGCGTGCAAGATTTTGCAAGTGGAATAGATAACAACGAAGAGATCCTTCTGAGTAGGATCTCAACCAAAGCTAAGGGGGATGCACTGCCTTCAGCCCCGAGCACTTCCTCTTCAAAGGATTAGGGAATTTCCTAATTTATCATCCAGGTTCGCTCTTGTTCTTTAAAATCACCTGTGTATTTGAGGAAGGCCGCAACGGCTTACTTTAGAGGTACTTAGCCGTTACACAAAACCTCTTCCTTCCATGAGCTCTAAAAATGAATAAACTTGACAGAAATACGCCAAATAAGGATGAACACTTATTTGTTTGGTGCATTGAGACTGCAGCTCCTGCCAGCGTTGATGAACAACAAAATGAGATCTGTCTTATTGGCTCCGTTTATTTCCGTGCTTCTATTTTAAGGAGCCACACACTGATGCAAAGGGATCTCATTTTATCCCTGGGAGTTATTAAAGAGACAACCCCCGCCCACACACACACACACAAGGAGGAAAACGGGTGTGGGGTCAGGAAGAACATCCCCAGAGATACATCCCAGAGAAAAGCTGAAAACTTTGCCCCCTTTTAAGTCTCTGTTTGCAGATGTTTGAAGTCAAAATAACAGAGTAGCAAAATTGGAAGGGACCTCAGAGGTCTTCTAGTCCAACCCCCTGCTCAAGCAGGAGATCCTATACCATTTCAGACAAAGGGCTGTTCAATCTCTTTTTGAAAATTACCTGTGTTGGAGCACCCACAACTTCTGAAGCGAAGTCGTTTCACTGATTAATTGTTCTAACTGCCAGGAAATATCTCAGAAAATTGAAAACTTAGCAGAAAATTGAGATATACAGTAGTTTAATCATTGGGAAGGGGAAATGTAATATCTTCCTGAGAATTAGCTATCCAGATACGTGAATTCAGAAGGCATTGAAACAAAAGAAATCATAAGAAGGCAACACATCTAAAAATTATAGAGGTTCTGTTGTGTTGTACATGTTCTACGAAATTGGGACATCCAATTACATACCCCAAAATGGACATTGATGCTTGGAAGAAGTGTGAAAAAACAGGATATTATTAAACTGCTCATATTAACTAACACATTCTCTGAAAAACCTCCTTCCATACCATGAAGAGGGGAACAATCTAAGGCTGCAATATAAATGTGTCAATGACATAGGTATCTTTCATTAGTTTTGCCCTGTTATCTTGGGAAATGAAAGTCAATTGCTCTGAGAACAGCCTTTAATGCCTTGTCTCAAAAGAATAAATAAGGTAGACTGTCAGAAGGATATTAACTTGCCCAGAATGTCCATCCTTCACAGAATAAAGGGAAAAAATCATAATTTGAAGATTAAACTCAATCATAAAGTAAACGGAAGCTCATTTGTAAATTAATTTGGCAGCCCTTCTCTCTCTCTCTCTCTTTCTTTCTCTCTCTCCTCCTCTGCTGAGTTCCAGATAAATCAGAATTTAAGGTGTTCCATAAAGAGCAGTGAGACTGAACGAAATAATTTCAGAAAAAAAGAGGGGGAAGAAAGACAAAGCAGATTGATAGAGAAGAGCCTCTTTTTCAAAACTTGAATTCTGCAGATGTGGAAATGTTTGGAAGGCAAAGAATTCAAGGAAAGATGGAAAGGAGGTAGAGAAGGTGGTCACACAACCAGTGGTTGGTTGCTTCAACAGTGTCTTAGAGTTCAAGTCTAGAAGGCCAAAAAGTCATCCACAATCAGCAGACCGATCACCCTCTCTTGAAGTCTCTCAACACACCAGCCAAGACATGACCAGGGTTGGTCTAAAGACAAGATTTTTCATATTCCATACTGAATTTCTAACATCCTTTTCCAGGAGTTTCCATTCTGCTGGAACAATGTTTCCAAGCTAACACCCTTCAGGTATCCTGGGATTTCAATGCCCAGAATTGAAGGTCAGCTGGGAGCTGATATCCTAACCCTTCTGAAGGAAGCCAGGAAGCCAGATTAACCTCTCAATTCTGAAAGAGACCGAGCAAAGAGGAATGTGGAAACTTGCATTTTGACCTCTGAGGTATAAACAAATTTGAATTCCCACTGGAAAGCTGGCATGTGCTTTTAGCATGTTTTACTTCAAAACAAATCAGCCATGTGAAAAAAGAAAGAAATGATTTTGATTACTTACCAACTGACACCCTTCCAGAGAGTTCACTAGTTGAGCATTTTGACAGGAGAGAATGGAGCCGGCTAAATTCAGCATCACACAGACTGCTGACAGCAGCATGAAAAAGGTTATCTGAGGAAGAAGAAGAAGAGGAAGTTTGATTATTTTATATTGCAATGATCACCAAGAGCTAAGAAATAAGATATTCTCCTGATGAGATTTGGTATCTACTCTGCTTCTGTATTTATTGTGTTTTGGACTCTATAGAAGATCCTGAAACCATGTTAATATTCAATTGGGTTCTATCTCCCAACTTAAGCTATAGTAACCTGGCTCAACAAGTGGCCTTCAGATGGGTTATAACAGCCTTCCAGCAAATATATTAAAGCTGGTAGAGACTCATAAAATTATAGATCTGGAAGGGAACACAGGAGTCATCTAATCCAAAGACTCCAACAGGGTACCTGATTGCAGGACATGGTTCTACAGAGCTGTAAACCCAACACCATCCATTTATCAACTAGTCATAATATTGAACAGATTATTCTGGGTAATACATGCACAAAGCAGCATTTCAACCATGTTCAAAACCTTGCAAGCTGAGAGATCTCATGCTCTCTGGAGGAACAGCAGCTTACTGACTCTACAACAGAGGAAAAAATTGGCTTTCAAGGGGTTTAGGAAGTACTGACTTCCTCCAATAACCACTTTCCAATAACCAAAGAAACAGCTGTGTCTTAACTCTCATGATCCCTTGGACAGCTCATCTGAGCAGAAAAGATTGCTGTCTTTCCCTATCACCTTCTGCCTCCTCCATGGACCTGGAGACATTGAGGACCACCGGTTGTGTATTCAGTGCAAGGTGACATATTTACATCCTGGAAGAAAATACTTGCATCAATTAAAGAGCTGGAATGGAGATCTTTTCTCTGCCTTCCATCATCCAAGGATATCCTCTACCCACACAAGTATTTCTCAACCTTGGTAGGAGAGAGGATGATGATGATGATGATATTTTATCCCCATGACCAGTATTTCTCAACTTTAAGCTGTGCGGACTTCAACTTCCAAAACTCTCTAACCGGCAACAGGAAGTTGAAATGCCATCTTCAAACTCCCAAGGTTGACAAACACTGATCTACACTACAGAGAAAATAGGTGGGCCCATAGTCACTGGAGACCCATCCCTACATCTGAGCTCACTTTTCCACACTTGAGGAGGAAGTCCCATGCAGTCCTCGCCAATATACACCATCTGTTTCTCTCCCCTTCCCCCTTGCATTGGAAATGAATCATTGCAACTTGGTATGCCAGCCACCCCTTCCAGCTTGCTCCATTCCCTTAAGTAAGCTATCAAAAATTGTCTGAGAGCTCACTTCAAGTACTTCAAATGGATGGGAGCCATGGTGTGGTACAGGCGTTGCTCTACTTTCCCAAGAGAACCTGGTTTAATTTAGAACATTGCTTCTAATCAGAGGAATGCAATAACAACATTTGCTTAAGTTTCTGGGTTGCTAATATAGCAGCCTCGGGAATAGTTGGAAATGCAAAGAGAATCCTTTCACAGCTCTATCGCTCAGGCTCCAGCTGTTACATCTTTATTTAGAAAGAATAGCACTATTTGGACACACCGGCTCTATCAAGACTATTTTGGGGCCTCACATCATATCTGCCTTCCCTGTTCCTGGCTGGAACTTCTCCTGAGAAGGGCAGCTAGATAAATTTGATTCATAAATAAATAAACTTGGAAGATCAGACTTCATGAAGGACAACTCTTAGACCATTATTCCAAGAGTAGCTTTGGTTTCACCAGCATGGTTGTTCTCATAGATCATTCTTAACCTGGTTAATGAGTTAACTTGTCAACTCATAAAATATTTCCATGGTCTTTTTAGAATTGCCAACAGAAAGGGAGAGGGGAAAGGGGTTTGAAAGAGCAGTCTAGCAGCTTGGACATCAAACGTGCTTTCCATAAATAGTTTTTCAGAGATAGTAACTAGGTGACTGAAGTTTCTGCCATGTGAAATTCTAACTGGAGAACATGATTGATCACTCTTGGCTATGGATGGGTCTCACTGGAGAATATGAATTATGATCCACCCAGGGGGTGGGGGAAAACTAAGATCAAGGGTGATGATGAATAATGTGCCTCAGAGTCAGCTACACCCAGGCAGTGTCAGACATGTTAACTCCCAATAAATCCTTTTGAACTTTTGGAAGTTTGACTCAAGACTCATGATTTAATTGGGGGTCACTGCCGGAATCCTGACATAACCCTTATTCTTCCTTTGTTCAATACACCGATTCATAACACTAACCAAAGGAAGATCTTCACACAACCTAAACCACACACGCACACACAAAAAAATTAAGATGACCGCAAACCCAACTGAAGATGTTGTGGAAATGCAAACTATTAAGATTTTCACTGATTACGTGCGTTGGGTCAATTGGCTCGTGGCTCTCACTGAGGTGGAAAAGTTTGATTCTAAATACTTTTCTTAGCCCAAAAGAGAGTTCAGGACAAAGTCAGCACCTGGAGCAGGTCAATATTATAGCTATTGTATATAAATGGAATAAAGAAATATTCCTATCCTAATTGCCATTCCTAACCCTGCATGAATCTGTACATTGAAGAGCTCACCTCTTTCACTTTCTACAATTTTTCAGAAACAAATCCTCTCTTCTACAGCAGTTTGCAAAAAAGTTTCGTTCAAGTTTAGAAAAAAAAAACATGCAAGCATGCAACAACATTTCAAATTTCAAGGCTACAAAACATTCAGCATAAATCATGTGTTTCCCCCATGTTTCTGTAAGCAGAATATTCACCAACTCATTTTTCCCATTGCAAAACCGCACCGTAAAATCCAGACACATGAAAGCTACAATAATGCCAGCATTTCATTTACTCCCTGCTTTTATCAGGTTTGGGGGTAAGGAAACCATCTCCCCTTCTCTCCCCCACTCCCCCACAGCCTGGACTTGAAAGCCTCTGAAACTTGTCAGATCCTCCCCCGTCCCGAATCGATTCCAAAATCAGAAGAAAGCTTCATTTTCAATTATCTCCATACTGAAAGAAAACACGTTGAAAGCGTATGGGAGCAAAGAGTACCAGATGGCTTTGGAAGGAAGGAGAGGAGTGAAGCTTTTATCTGCACATCAATCGTTTTGAGCGCCCAGATTCCACAGCCAAGACCGATATGGAAGATGGATCCTTATCAAACAGTCTACCCAAGAACAGAGCAAGAATCTCACAATTATTGCTTGGAGCTGCCTTGAATTTTGACTTAGCGGAGCTTTGGAAAGAAGGAAGGAAGCGGGATGAAGGATCCACTCTTCTTGCTCCAATTTGTTACCCAAAGGGAGAAGAATCTCACCAAGGTATGAAGTTCTATCAAGCTCTTTGAGGTTGGCCCAAGCTTTTGAATATTTTGTACCACCTGCAAATTCCCTGGAGTTTTTACCCCCATCACATCTGAAAGGCTTTGGAATTAGACTGCACTTTGTACTTTCTACAAGATCTACAAGATTCCCTACAAGACAGGAATTTTGCAAGAGCTGCTACTCCAAACCCTTGGATCTTAGCTGCATGATGTGGCACAGAAGAGCCTACAATGGACTTTATCATGCCACATTCTAGAACAACACTTTGCCTCAGGCCTTGTGACCTCTGCTGCAGTGCAATTACTGCCTTCAACACCCACAGAAAGCAGCTGCAAAATGCCACAGATGCATCCAAGCACAAAAATGTGCTTTAGTTTACTTCTATCACAATGTCCTTTCCAAAACGGTGATGCACAATCAGGTGGCATTGTTGGCAGATCACAGCTGAAGTGCTTCCATTTTCGTCAAGATTTCATCCAATGTACTCAACTTTTTCAAACAAGAATTAAGGAGGAATTTCCTGATGGTGAGAACAATTTATCAGTGGAACAGCTTGTTCCAGACATTGTGGGTGCTCCAACACTGGAGGTTTTCAAGAAGAGACTGGACAACCATTTGCCTGAAATGTTACAAGGTCTTCTACTTGCAGGGGCTTGAACTAGAAGACCTCCAAGGTCCCTTCCTATTCTGTTAAATGCTCTTATTTGCTTTGCCACTGGGGATGGCTGAGATTCTGCAGATGGCACCGAGCTCCTTCCTTGAAGAATTTACATTGTTACAATAGGACTCCTTATCATATTATAAGTCTTAGGATTCCACTTCTAGGTTGATGGCCTCCCTCTTTGTATTTGTGCCATGGTTTGGCCAAGTCACGCAAACTCCAAGCAAGGCTGATGTTCCTCTGCAAAGAGAAGGTGTGTCAGAAGTGTACCCCTATCCCTTTGCTGAAATGTGGTTGAGCAGATGTGTTTTAATCACCACTCGGGACCAACATCCTCACAGTCAACATCCTAAACCCCATCTGCAGAAGTAGATAGTGCTGGGGAATGTCTCATACTGCAAAATAAATTACACACTTCACATGCCATTAAAGCCAACATGTTCCCCAATCATAGCTAAGATTGCATCATCTGTGTTTCAATCATTTCATCTTGAGTAATAAATCAAGGGGAACTAATGTCAGACTGCCTCTTCAAGTTATTCACAGGAGTGGGACCACACGGTTAGACATTCGAATCCAGAAACAATCAATGTCAAAACATCTGCTATTCAAAGCACATTTTTAATGATACAACCTGCTGATTTTGCCTTCTTCGCCATGTCATCTTAACATCTGCCTTCATGGTTAAATAGTACAGGCTACACAGCTTACTCAAGAGTCATTCCCTACTTATCGCTGCCACAATCCTTTCCCATCTCACCACAGAGTGTGGGCTGTGGGGTTTCAGACGTGGTGCTCTGAGGAAGCATTAAAAGAGTCCAGGATGCTTTGTCCGGAGATGATGATGGGGAGATGCAACTGTTGCTATTCAGTCATCACTTAGAATGGTGTTTTGTTTTGTTTTTTTCCAAACTTGGCCCCTTTAAGATGTGTGGGCTTCGACTCCCAGAATTCCCCAGCCAGGATGGGCTCCCCAATGTTTCAAGAGACAATTTACCTCCAAAAGGTAAGGCTTCAAACAATGGCTGGAAGTTGCAAGCCATGGTCAAGTCTCCCAGGCTGAGCTCTGGGGTTGCTCTCCATGGTGCTGAAACCGAAGCCCACTCTGGACTGGAACAATTTCATTTTCCTTCAGTGACTCCTTCTTGACACATATTCTTTTAAAATATTTTTACATATTTTTTTTATCATCACAAGCGAAGCTTGATTGATTTAATGACATTGAACACCACCGTAAACCCATCATTAAAAACATAGCATCCATACGTAAAACAAAAGATTTTAAAAAAAATGAAACCCAGATTTACAGTCAAATAAGTCCACATGCTCTTTTAAAGAGGACAGTTTTTATTATCTTCTGAAAAATAATCAGGACAGAGGCACAGCTAATCTTGGACAGCCATCTCTGTTTGGGAAGGGGAACTACTACTATGAACGCCAACCTCTGAGCCCCAGTACCCTTGTTAACTTTCAAGGTGGATATCTGGGTCATCTTTTCCTTCCTGGATTATGTAGGTCAGGCAGAACCTACTGAAAGGGGACAGTCCTGAAGGTAACAACAGTCCATGTCCTAGAAAGAGCTTTCTAGGTGATCAAAACTTTGGACTGGGCCTTAATGCTTAAAGTTCCTCAGAACAGGGATTATTTGGCTCAGCTGAGTAATACCACATACTACACCAGTTATAGCTTCCAAGTTCACTTGGAAGGGCGGCTTCAGATGATGCAATTCTCTGGTGGGATTATAACTAGCTAGATCGATACTTGGAGATACTGAGAACCTTCTGCGCTGACCTGCGGGTGTCATGCTGGGTTATACGACAACTTTGTAGTGGAGGACAATAGCCACCCACTAAGTTCAGGAGGCAAATCTCAATAGCCTGCCCGCCAAGCTTTTATCATTCCTCCGGGCGTTACCAACAACATAACCTACACAAAAGGATGTGAGGTACAGTCAGCCAGTCCCTTCGAAGATCACATCCATAATGTATGCCAAGTGATTTAACTGGTGCTCAGAAGTTCAGTCATTATTCTGAGCACAATTCCTGATGCAACTGTGTGTGGCCGCCTTAATATTCTCTTTCATGCATGGCTTCTGTGATGACAATCCCTCTCATTGGGAACCGATCGGGTGGAGGAACAAAGAGAGACTCCAAAATAAACATGAGATCATCTGAGTTAAATAGCAAGAAGGTGGGCCACCTGAAGCACGTCCCACTTTGATGAAGACTGCTGGAAAAAAAAACCCACCACGGAGCATGGAACCTCCCATCATGTCTTACCAAATATATCTGTCTTTTCCCCTTCTGAAACCTTGCAGCTCCTGGGGTTTTTTTTGTTTTTTGTTTTGGTCTTCTAAGGGGCTTTTTGTCTCGCGCTTCGCCAGTTTCTAAATGGCCCAGACAATAGCAGTGTCAGCCCTGTAACTGTTTAGCATTCCCTTGGCTCGCTGTGCTTCTCTTATCATTTTGACTGTGGCTTGAGCTTATTATCTGCTCCTCGCTCTCTGTATCTGGATGCCTCAACAAAAATCCTGCAAAGCAGAACTCTAGGCAGCAGCCAGTCGTCTCAGGGTGCAATTAAACGTTTGTCGTCTTTGGATTGTGGGGGAGCATCCTGCGCCGGATGAAATGAAGCCACCTTCTCTGGATAGTATGGCTTTCTTCATCCTTGATCAGCAATTAGCTTTCTTCTTCCTTGTACGTCTCATAGCTTGGCTTGAGCTATTCATTTATTTTGTTCAACTTGCAAACCCTACCTAATCACAAGTGTCATGGGGCAGCATACAAAAGCTTTGAAAACACAACATAAAAATGAAAGAGATTAAAAACAACAACAACAAAGGAATAACTACATTGTATTGGGAACACATTTGTTCATAAACCCTTAACTTACATAACATCCATAGGATGTACCAGAATCTGCAATGTGACATTGGGTTGACTCTTGTGTCCTTCTCTATCGTAATTGCAGGCCATACAACTTTCTTTCTCTCCCACAAATTGTATTAGGCAAATTGTCTTTGTTAATTTCTGCCTCCTTGCTGGGTGCGGCTTTCTTTGAATTTCTTGGAGGCTTTAGAAGACTGACTTCTATGGATCTGAGAGAATCCCTCGGCTGCTCAGGTTCTTATCACCAACCCAATTTCCCCTAATCTTCCATCTGTTCAATTGTGTGCCTGGTTGCTCTTTCAAGATCACCCAGTCTGAAGTTAGTTTGGACACCGGTGGATTTGCTCTGTTGGGAAAAAAACCCATCGTGGGATGTGCAGCTGCTGAGGTGTGCAACACCAAGAAATATCTTGGTGGAAAGATCCATTTGCCTTCCTTTGGTAACGGATGAAGCAATGTGACTTTATCATTCTGGATGAGCCTATGTAGACCAGGCTTTAAGAATAGTTTAGTTTATGAAGAAGAAGGAAGGAAGAGGAAGGAGGGAGGAGGAAGGGGGAAGGAGGAAGGGGAAGAAGAGGAGATGGAAGAGAAGAGGAAGAGGAGGAAGAATGCAGGCATCTGAGGAAACCCAAGGTAGCATCCAGAACTGAAGCCTCCATTTTGACATTTTTGACTCTTCCTCAGCGGAAGAGAGGAAAGGAGTATGCATATCCATATTGAATTGAAGTCCACACCATTTAATAGTACATGTTGCTGAAGTTGAAGTATGCTTTGTCTCAGAATGCAACTCCAAATCAGGGCAACTCTTATTCCCACGGATTGTGTAGGATGTGAGCAGAAAGCCTTCCAAGAACAAATTGTTCCCCATCCAGAAACGAAGATGCTTGATGCTGGCCGAAGACCAGGCGTTTGGTCCAAGAAGGTGGGAAAATCCGCAGAAGCGAGACGGCCGTGGGACTCAGCCAGGGCTCTTTCCCAGGTCTACTTTTCCAGAAAGTTTTCATGTCTTATAAACCTGGCAAGTTTGGCAATAGGCAGGCCTAACTGTCTCTGTGGTGCTCTTACTGCCTCTTCTGTTATTTACTAGATGTTCATCTTGACTTTCCTCCAAGGAGTTGGAAAGGAGCACACGTACTTTCTCGTGCCCTCCCCGCTAATATTCTCTTCGCTGCTGCCCCATGAGGTGGATTAAGTTGATAGAGAGTAATTAAGTTAGCTGAGCAGCAGAGGGAAGGCAGAGAGCAGCCATAAATCTGATTTTCTGCAGTCCGAAGTCAGTTCCTCTCATTCAGCCTTTGCCAACCTTGGCAAATTCAAAGGTGGACTTCAGCTCCCAGAATTCTCAGTGAGAGATATTGCTGGCAGTGGAAATCTGGGATGTGGAGTCCATGGATCTGAAAATTGTCAAGGGTGGGGAATTATGCTCCCATTTAATCACCCTCAAGTATTGGTTGTGTTAGGACTACAATCCCCAGAATTCTCCATTAGTACGGTTGGGACTTCTGGATGGTAGAGTCACAATTCCTGGGAAGAAAACCATGTGGGTTTGATTCTGTTCCTGTGCTGATTTAATGCATTATCTAAATCAGATTTCTTGCCACTTAAAAGACCTCCATTGGGTGTCAGGTCTCCGTGCTTTGAGAAAACGAAAAATCAGAATTATTGCTGCCCCCCTGATATAACATCTCCAACTTTTTTCCCTTTCCTCCATTATAAAAAAATGCAGACTTTTTTTTTTTAAATCACTTTTGCAATGGTCCCTTCTGTCTTGGCATGCAGGGCGAAGGAGATTGAAAACGAGGAGCGTTGCACTCAATCAACGAGTTTGAAAAATAGCAGGGGAAAAAACGTAAGCTTTAGAAAAACAGCCCCTACAGCCAAGCAAGATTTGAAGATTTGATTGCAAATGAAAACCCCACTTTCATTGCAAGGCAACGTCAAGGAAATGTCCTTTTAATTTCCATCCATTTTACATTTCCATTTGCATCAATATCTTGAGTCCTGGACTCAAAATAGGATTCAAAAATTTTTACTACCGGTTCTGTGGGTGTGGCTTGGTGGGCACGGCAAAATCCCCCTTCCCCCCCACCCCACTAACCTGCTTTCCAGCTCTGTTCTCCTGGGTAGGGCAGCCAAAGAAGAGCCAGCCGATCAACTGGGACTCAATGGGAGGCAGAGAAGAGATGGGGGTGGGGCCAGTCAGAGGTGGGATTGACTGGTTCTCTGAACTATTCAAAATTTCCACTACTGGTTCTTAGGACCACTGCAGCATCCTTCAAAATTCAGGCCCTTGGCAACTGACCCCTATTTATGACGGCTGCACTTCCTGGAGTTACGTGATCCCCTTTTGCGACCATCTGACCAGCAGAGTCAAGGGAGAAGCCAGATTCTCTTAGCAACCACCTTACTAACTTCACAACTGCAGTGATTCACTTAACTACAGTGGCAAAAAGGGTCATAAAGTGGAGCGAAATTCACTTGACTAATGTTTGGGCTCAGTGGCAGTTGTAAATCGAGGATTAGCTGGATTGCACCCAAGCATTTGCTTAATTGGTTCCTCCCACCCATCGGGCATCGCTGGATTGGAGACCCAAAGTTGTGTAGACCAGGGGTCTCCAACCTTGGCAACTTTAAGCCTGGAGGACTTCAACTCCCAGAGTTCCTCAGCCAGCAAAGCTGAACAATGGCTCCCAGCAAAGCTGGCTGAGGAACTCTGGGAGTTGAAGTCCACAAGTCTTAAAGTTGCCAAGGTTGGAGGCTCCTGGTGTAGACCATCTGTGTTAACTAAGAACAACGAAGACAATGTAAAATCCTCTTGTGAGATTACACAAGCATTGCCTCTCCTGAGATTCATGCCAGGACAACGCCTGGTCTCATATTTTCCATCACCAGCGTTGCGTAGGAAGCAGCGCCTCCCTGAACAAAACACTAATTTGTTTCCTTTTTAAATAAATAAATCCTGTGTTCCAGCCATCTGCCACACACAGAGTGGATTCGCACCAATTCATTACCAAATCATAATGATGCTAATTATTTATTTATGGTGAGGTCAGGGGTCAATTGCATAAGGATAAGAAGGAAAAGAACACAAGATATAGATAGATATAGATACAGATACAGATACAGATAAAGATATAGATGATATAGAGATAGAGATAGATATATAGATATAGAGGATAGAGAGATAGAGATATATAGATATAAATATATTTCTTACAAAATTCCCAGAAGGGTCTGGTTGTGGGAACAAGAGGCTGAAAGATGAAAGGGGATGAGTAAATAAGAAAGAAAAAAAAGAAAGAAAGAAAGAAAAAAGAGCAAAGAGAGAGAATAAACAAAGGGAAATATAAAGGAGTGCTTTTGATCTTCTTTGCAATAGTTATACATGCATTTATATTTTATCTGTTTGCTCTAAAGTTGCCCAGATAGATTCCAGGATAGAAGTTCCCCTCGCACACATGTGCTCCTCATTCCTGGCTCAAGGGGCTGGTGCTCATCTCTGTTGCAAAGCCAAAGACCCAGCGTTGTCCCAAGACGTCTCCGTGGTCATGTGGCCAGCATGACTAAACATCGAAGGCGCACGGAATGCTGTTCCCTTCCCACCAAAGGGGTCCCTGTTTTTCTACTTGCATTTTTTTCATGATTTCGAACTACTGGGTTGGCAGAAGCTGGGACAAGGAACTCCGTGACGCGGCCCTAGGGATTCAAACTGCCAAACTGCCGACCTTTTCTGATCAGCAAGCTCAGCGTCTTAACCACTGAGCCCCCACTTCCCCAAGTTTTACCCATAATCTTTCAATATTCTATCCTTTCTAATCATCCAACTCATAAATCACAAGCCAATGCTTTCCATTTTCAACAACAACAACAAAACTCTCTAAAGTTACTAACAAATGTAGTTACGGTTTGTTTTCTTAATCAAACATGTCAATCTTACCACCTCTGCAAAGTCTGTCATTGTCACCCATCATTTCTCCATGATGGGCATTTCAGTCAACGATGCTCTATGTCAACAAAGACCCACAATGAACAAAAGTTGGGTTTTAGAACACCTATCATAAATTCAAGGGAGGTCTTAGGTGTGATTATTGCCTTAGGATGTTCTATGTTAAAGTCAAAAGGGTCGGGGGGGGGGGGTTGGCATCATGAAAAACATTCTGGACATGTGAGTAGGCCAATGCAACAGTAATGGAACCCACAGAGTCATTTCCAGATGGTCTCCTGAGGAACCTCAAAAGAAGCAAAAGTCATGAGACACCACGGTTGTCTTTGGATCTGCTCACTGCAAACAGGCCAGGTTGTGTAGCTTTTGCTATGGGCTGCATGCCTACTCAGGGTCACCGTGGTGATCTGATGCAGAGGTATTGTGGCCAGTTGGACAATCACTGCAACCTGGTTGCCCAGGAAGAGAGTCTTCTAACTCTCCAGCAACTCTTCTTGCTTCTGCTTCCTAGGAGAAACCAGGTTGGGGGGGGGGCACCAGATTATCTGATTGACAGAAGGGATGGGGAGGGTCAGAAAGGACACAAGAGGACTTCAACCTTTACTCCCTACAGCCTGGGGGGGGGGGGGGGAGAATTCAGTACACTGAAAAAAAGGGGGGATGATGACCCATCATCTGGAGAAGGAACGGGTAGTTAAACACAGAATGTAAGAGGAACTTCTGAAAGGGGTCATCCATCCAGAAGGACCAAACCAAAACCTATCCAGATTTAAAACAAAGACCCACAATGCCCAAAAGTTGAGTTTTAGAACATCTATCATACATTCAAGGGAGGTCTTGGGTGTGATTAGGACAACGTAAGATCTTTCCTACTACAAGCTAGAAAGGGGAGAATGGAAATTAATCGTCTCTGGTCATCTCCCTTGTGAACTTCTGCATAAGGATAGAGAGAGCCATGGGACCTGATTGGTAGTTTAATGGAACATGTGCCAATAAATGGAATTTACACATGCAGATGATGCCATACAACAAGCCCATCTCTAAGCAGCTCAGAGGTTCAACTGTTCTTTTAATTCAGCTGAGTCCACTTTAGCAGGCAGGATCTAAGCGAGAAGTGCCCACAATTCTAGGACCCTTTTTCTACCATAGTCAACTGTATTATTTCAGCTGTGTTGTTCCAAGGTGTGCCTTGAGGAATTCCTCTTCTTTGAGACAACCTGGAAATATTCCCGAGCGATAAATAAATCCATGTCCCTGGCACACTGAGATAAGCCAGCCCTAAAGATCAAGGGTCCCCCTGGAATTATAGCAAGAAGAAAAAAATGAAATTTGGGGGGGGGGGGGAGAAAGAGAGATAATTTACAGTTACAGTTCCCAGATTCACTGGAGTTCCACTATGAATATTGCTGGAATAATGCTAATTGTGGAGTGCTTGGTGCTCTCTGAGCTTGGCTGTTTTCTTGCAGACATTTCATTATCCAACTAAGTAACATCTAACACTGATGATGTTGCCTGGTTTGGTCATGAAACATCTGAAAGACAACCCCCCAAAACATCACAGTCCCCCCTCCTTCCGCCGCTCCTCCTCCTCCTCCCATCCCTTCTACTACTGATGATGTTCCCTCGTTGGGCCATGAAAAATCTGCAAGAAACCACCAAGTTCACAGAACACCAAAGACCCCACAGTTTAACCTTGAGTACAAACATCCTCTCTTCTGTCATGCTAATTGTTGTACTACAAAGTGGGTCCTTCAAAATCATACATCCTTTTGGGGGTCTAATTTTATGGGCGTTCTTGGTGTATGATTAGATTCTTCCGACAAGTGAGAGTTTTGTGCTGATCCCTTTGCTGTTTGCCTTCTCTCTCCTCCCTCCAGTTCTCGCCCATCTGAACAAACAAATGCAAAACAAGCAAAACAAAATGTTGAGCAAATATTCCTGGCAGATTTAAAACAAACAAACCTAAGCCCTCCCTGTGAAGTTCTCTGTGTGTGTGTGTGTGTGTGTGTGTTTAAGCAAGCGCCATATATCATCAATGATAATTGCAAAACCAAATGAAAGGCTTATTAACACCACCTCAACTCAGCAGAACAGCTGTATGTGTTTGTAATTCGTTGATGGAAAAAAAGTAATTTGCAAGCAGCATTAAACAGGGGGGGGGGGAAGGTCCTAAGGGTAGATCTGTAGTCCAAGGCAGACAGCATTACATATGAATTAAAATTAGACCTTCAGACGAGAAGGATCTTTGAAGAGAGCAGGGTGTGGAGAAATCAGAAGAGCTAACCTAGCCAAGATATTAAGGTCGTATTAATTAACAAGGACTATGTAGCTTCCCTTCAAGCAAGTAATATCATTTCTATAGGTTGACACTAATTTCTCAAAAGTGCTCTGGAATTCAAAAATCTTTCAACCACAATGAGCCAAACCCATCACTTTGGATCAAACCAACTTCGATCACAGGCCATCTGGGTTACCATACCCTGTGGACACCCTGGCTGTGTGTTTGCTGATGATGTTCTCTCTCTGAGAATTCATTTCCACAGACATTAATGCTTTCAACCCAAAGCTGACACCAAGGGCCTTCAAACTTGGCAAGTTTAAGACTGGTGGACTTCAACTCCCAGAATTCCTGAGCTAACATGACTGGAGGAGGAATTCTGGGAGTTGAAATCCACAAGTTTTAAAGCTGTCAAGTTTGAGGACTCCTGGCTTACACCTTTCTTATTTTACAAAACTTAGTCCATTAACTACTCTGTTCTCAGATTCAGACAGAAAAATGTCTAAAGTTGATTTGATGTCTCTAACTCTAACAGTGTTTTTCAGCATTGGCCACTTTAAGATGTGTGGACTGGCTGGGAAATTCTGAGAGTTGAAGTTCACACATCTTAAAATTACAAAGGTTGATAAAGAGATATACAGATGTAAAAACCATGCAAATATCCAGCCAAAAAAGAGATTTCTGTTTCTTTATAATATCCTCCTATCACTGATTTCTACAAAGAATCTCACTTCATTGGCTTTCATTGAAATAACCCAATATTAATACATTAAACTACTTAAGTGTGAATGATCAGGACAGAAAAGCAAAGTATAATATTCAAGAAAAGAGTATTGCCCATACCATATTATTGATTTGACCCCCAAACTGAACACAAATGCTCAGAACCAAACATAAAACACCCAGTCTCTTACATACACCCCAGTCTCTTCATCTATAGTTTTATGAGTGGCACAACAAAACACTATTGGTTTCTGGCCATAAGTGGATAGGCTGATTCTTTCCCCATTTATTATTGTTCCTCAACCATCAGTATCAAAGCTCTGATTTTAGAGACATTGGGGTAACCCCACCCATGAAAATTAGCAGTGTTTGCAATCTCAAAGGTGCTTTTTCAAGACTCAACTTGACTTTTTGGTTTCAGGATATAAATCCTTCCATTCCCCACCATCCAGTTAGAACTGAAGACGCTTCTTGGTTGAGAAGTGAAATGCCTTCAAAGGAGAACCAGAAAGTCCAGTTGCCTCCTGGGGAAAAAAAAAATCCACCTCCTGGTGACCTAGATGACTGAGGATCTACATAGACAATTCAGCATTTGGAATGGATCCAGCAATCAATTCAGAATTGGAGCATGTGCAACTCACGAGTCTCACATCTCATCAAGCCTAAATGCACTTTTGATCTGGACATCAAATATCTCCCTCCCCTTTTTTTTCTTTTAAATCGTCCTGCTGATGACCAGCAGCCTCCAGTGTCAAAACAGGCACGTTCAGTTGGTGACATTCAATTCACCTAGGAAGGCAATGGTTACTTAACACTCTTGTTAAGCTCACCGGTATGAACTAAATTGATGGGGCAGGAAAAAAACATTCCACAAAAACATTTCAGAAAGAAATCTAGAAATCTACCTGCTCACAGCTAACCACAGATACATTGCAGGGTTGATGGCATTCCTTGCAGAGAAGAAAGGCTGCAGAAAGCTGTCACTCGTGCATTTACCTTCTGACTGTCTAAGGTATTCGGAGCCAAAGACATCTTAAAATGCAGATGCTCCTTTGTGCCCAAAGATTATGTTTGCTGCGTATTAGAGCTACTTCTGCAAATAATAACCTGAGGCAGAGACGCCAGCCACATCATTAGGAAAGCTTTCTTTGCAATACAACTAGAGGAAAAATGCGTGGATATGCACAAATGGACACCCCAGAAATATTAGCAAACTGGTCAACTGGCGCTTGTTATTGAGCGACTCAATCACTCACCTTTGCACCTTGGCGTATCTCTTTCAGGATGGAGTAGCTGACAGCTCCCCATGTCGTATTGCAAAGCCACAAAGGAAGACTTGTCTCTCTAAAGCCCCTTCCCGCATGTCATTTATTCACTCAGAGACTGAAAATCATTTGCTGATGAAATAGAACCCTTATAAAAAGTGTAAGAAAGGTATACACCTGTATTTGAAAAAAAGAGACTCTCCAGAATCTGAAGGTCCAATTGCAAATCTGTGGTGAGTTTTCACTCAGCGATCCGACAGGATGGGGTGGACGAGACAGAGGACTGATGGATTTGTTCTCGTCTACGATTTGGAGATTTTTGGAATATCCCCTTTTCTTTGGAATGGCTATGCTGAGATTGATGCTTGGTTACTGTGACTTTACAGGCCACTTCACATATCCTGCTAATCCTTCATTTTGTAAATCTCACAAACAACCCATCCTTTGTAAGATCAGGGTTGCTCAATCTTGGCAACTTTAAGCTGAGTTATGCCTTTGATTATTGTGCAAAGCCTGTGTTCTGACCAAGCCTTCCTGAGACCGTAATTAAACACACTCTTAGTCCAAAAAACTCTGGTTTTATTTCAACGCTGGGAATTATGTATATTCCCAGCCCGTAATGAATCCCAAACAGTTCCTCGAGATAAGCACCCACCTTTCTCTCCTTTGAATGGCTGCCAACAACTGGAAAAAAACAACCGAGGTACAAAATCCACACAGAGCTTCAAGGTTTAATCCAAACAAAGCAAATGACTTTGCTTCCTGCAAAGATTTATCTACCTTTGCCTGTCCTTTGTACTTTATGGGAGGGGCAATCACCTCCTAGCCTTACTACTGAGTTGCTCTTTTGTTTCAGCTGCTCTCGCCTTCTAGCAGCTCTGTGCACATGCACACTGGGAACAGGCTCCCCTGGGTCCTCTTCCCACTGCTGCCAGACTCCAGAGGCTCTGGAGTCAGCACATAACTCCCAGATGTCCCAGCCTCATTTCTGCATCGAATGCAGGAATCTCATCCGAGTCCTCTCCAGACTCCCTGACTGGTCCTCGTTCTTCCCTACTGTCCGATTCCACTGCCGTCTGCACAGGCTGCCAGAGAACCACAACAGCCTGTAAATTTAAACCCAAAGTTCATGGTGGCAAAACTGTCAGGCACAAAGAATAAGGGACATGTGTTAAAGCTGGCTTTATTGATTCACAAGAATCTAGCCAACCCAAATTCAACCCTAAACTGGCACCAGATAAGGATCAACGGAATTCAAGAGAGGTTGCACTTGCATCATTTGTGGCGATGTAAGGACTCTAGGCTGATGTCTTGCTTAACTCTGTCCCTCCCAGCTCTGCCTGCTCTTCTACAAAAATGCTCTTTCTCCACTCTTGTGTGCACTAAAAGATGAGTGAGCGAGACCCAAATATTGTAGCACACAGCTACTATCCACTGAGTGTGAAATATGCTGTCCAGGCTGATTAAAATGGAAAAAATGCTCCTTAACACTTCACTAATTGCCTGCTATTCTGGGTCTATTTTCTTCCACCAAGCAATGGTGCCAAAGCCCAGCCAGAAAAGAAGCTGTTCTTTCACCACCAAATGGTACTGATGGCTTTGGTATGAATAAAACATGCCACATGCAAGATTAATATGAAAATGGAGTTGCTGGTCTCATCAGCAGAAAGCAGAGTTACAGAGTACACACACCCCATGCATTTATTGCTAATAGGGGCTTCTGTTGCTATGCCTGAAGTCTCAGTGAGGCTAAATGGGCAGAATCAATTTTGCTTCTTTATCCCATAAAGTGGTCAAGTATTTTGATTTGATGTATTTGTATCCCGCCTTTATTATTTTTACTAATAACTCTAGATGGCAAACTCCTTCCTCCTTTTATTTTCCCCACTACAACAACCCGGTGAGGTAGGCTTAGGGCTGAGAGTGAGTGACTGGTCCAAAGTCACTCAAGTGGCTTTCATTAACTAGAACTCCCATTCTCCTAGTGACTGGCCAAAGTCACCCAGTTGGCTTTCATGGCTAAGGTGAAACTAGAACTCACCATCTCCTTGTGATTGGTCCAAAGTTACCCAGTTGGCCTTCATGACTAGGGCAGGACTTGAACTCATAGTGTCCTGCTTAGTAGCCTGGTGTCTTAACTGCCAGGCCAACTTGACTATCCAGTCATGTTGACTGACACATTTAATTGAGCCCTATGCTGCTTTTCAAAATCAGGATTTTTTTTCTTCTGCAACTAAGTCCTATTGAGACATCAATAGGAGCAGAGGGAATCAATCCCAAGGGGTGCAGGAGCATGATAACATCACCAAATAAATGTTATGATACACATGAGGTCCTTGTGGTTTGTGATCTGAAATTGCAAGCTAGATCTCCAAGTGAAATGTTTGGGATGCTGCAGTGTTGCTTTGCGTGGCCCAAGAAAATTGTGCCAAGGCATGTTGAACCTTACCTTGGTTCTCCTTGAAAATGGTGACCTATAAAACTTAAGTCAAGTTCTGCTAAACCAGGATTTTAATCCCTCCCACTCCTTGTGGGATACACCAGCAAATTATTGCTCTCAGCTACACTTAACTTCACTGGGTGATTATTATCGGGATAAAATTAGAACACATGGACTATCCTGAGAATTAGAAGGATCTAAATCTAGTTCATAAATAGGGTGAGCGCATACCTCTGGGTGTTTTCAAGCCATGCCTTTGGAAAGAAAAATAACCACCCATTCAGAAATAATCCACTGATTCCTGTTTGCTTTTCCAGATCCCCCAAGCAGCTCATCCACGGCCAAGTGTCAGCTCCAACTCCTTTGAGCAAATACCTACCCAGATAATTTACCTGCTCAACAAGCAGAACTGGGATTAATTATTCAACAACGGTTCCTATCTGCTCTGGATTAAGTCAAGGCTACTAAATGGTTTCTGAATTCTCCAGTCAACAGGAAGTGAACACCCCTAACAACAGCCTGAATCTTAGCTCTTTGCAGAGGGAATAAGAGGGTGCAGCAGAGGTGGGAAGTTAGACAGAAAGAACTCAAGACAATGCATTCAAGTATCATCCTGAAGGAAGTCCCGTGTTCAAAATCTGCTTCTTACTATTGAGGAATAGCTTTCATGTCAACCCACATCGCACAATCTCCATCCATCAAGGGCCTTGGCAGAGATGCCCCTTTCTTGAACTTCAGTGAATCTATATCAAATTAATTTATGGAAAGATATGAGCTGCTACCCTCCCACCAGTATCGTTGGCATCTTATCAAAACACTTTTTTTTAAAAAAGAACTTGGTTCCAAATTGGCTTCCTGCACAACAGAGCCGGTTTTAGCAAGATGCCAACTTTCTCACAATCTTCTCTGGTGGCCCTTCAGATGAAGACACAATAGTCCTACTTCCTCAAAGGGCCCCCAAGATTATGTCCCTCTCTTCTTGCAGATTTTCCCAATCTCCGTTTCCCCCAAACCTCCTTCACAACATGACATAGAACAGCCTCACTTAGGTCAAAGTTTTGGGATCAGCTCCCATAATCCCAAACAATCATGGCCTCATGCTAGCTGGGGATTATGGGAAGTGTTGGGATGATGACTGCTCCTGTGGTTCAAGGTGAGTTCCCATCATGGGAATCCTGCAGTTGGGTCAGGTAAGATGATGGGATTCCTCTCTTCTGACTACCCTGAAGGCACCGTCCGTTGCCCCCACCAATGCCGTAGGGTCTACAAGAGGAGTAAGCTCTTACTCACCACAAGGGACAGGGGCCTTTTCCAAGAGACCACACCAATCAGTCCGGACAGCAGCACCTGAAATTGAACCAGAAAGGTAAAAAATAAATAAAAAGAGCAATTCAGAAATATGGATTTCTCAGAGCCAAGAGAAGATGACAATTTGAGTCTAACTGTGTCAAAATCTGCCTCGCCATTTTTCATACACTTTCTTCTTCCCCCCCAAAAAAAAAACTTCTGCCTTTTTCTTTTTAAAAATCTATTTTCAGGTTGTTTCAAAAGTTCTTCCAAATTTGTCTGGGTTGTGTTTTTGAGTTGCCTTTCCCACTAGACCTGATGGAACTCTGGTGTTTTCTGAGATCAATCTTTCCATCGTTCTGCCCAGCTGCTTCCCAATCTGAAAAAAAACACCCCCCACCTTTCCCCAATCTCTTGCCTTGAAATTGAATGACAGCCTGGGAAGCCACAAACCTCCGGAGGAAGAATTAGATCATGAGAGAGAGGACTTCCCAACGCATTCTTGACTGCCCCATCAAAAATGCATTCAAGAACATTGCATTCCACTCTGGAAAATTGCACCAAATTTCTGTCTCCTCTGAGACTCATAAGAACATAAAAACACAACTGATGCCCCATGGGTTGCACTTACCTCATCTCATACAAAAGTTAGTTCTCACACTAATCCACCACTGCCCAACAAGCCCACCAGTCTACCAAGAGATGGCCTTCATGGCTGAAGGTTTTATTCTGACCAAAGTTTATGGAGACAGTAGCAAACACACGTTAGTCCCCAAACCCTTTCTTCCTTATGTCAACGGCTCTGAATTTTAGTCATTCACAGCCTGTAATGAGTCTCAAACAGTTTGTAAATAGTCCCATGGAAGTCTGCCAAAGTCCTTCAGGATAAGTCTGATAAGCACCCACCTTTATCTTCCTTGAAATGCTGCCAACGATTAAATGTCCAATTAGTTATATGAGGCCAAAACAGAACACAAATTCAACACCGCGTTTCAGATTTTAAACGGACCAGGACGAACAAAGTTGCTTCCTGCAAAGATTCCTGTCCCTCTGCTTCTCCTTTATGTCTTATGAGAGGGCCAATCACCTCCAAGCCTTACTCCTGAATCACGCCTTTTGTCTTAACTGTTCTTGCCTTCTGGCAGCTCTGCACAAGTGCACTGGGAACAGGCTCCCCTTCTTCCTCTGCCTCGCTGCTGTCAGATTCTGGAGGCTCCAGAGTTGCACAAAACTTCAAGATGGCCCTGGCCCCATCTCTGTGTCTGATGCAGGACCCTTGTCCGAGTTCTCCCCAGACTCCCGGACTGACCCATGTTCCTCCCCACTGTCCGACTCTGCTGCCAACTCCACAGGTTTGGGAGGTTGCAATTCCAAGCCATAAAAGCAGGCACAAGATTTGAAAGAGATTTTTTTGTCTTAAAAAACAACAACCAATTGTCTATGATGTTCTAAACATCTCTCCTTTGGCATATTAACTTTTCAAAAGCGGAATAATTGGTTACAGGCCACATGAGATGGCACACAATATTTTGTCACCGTTGCAAAATTCACTGCCACCTCCACAAATCCATCATCGACATGAACACTGGATTCTCTCCTCTTTCTTCTCCGAGTATTATTTCCCCCTCAAAACATTTCCCTCCACCAAGTATTTGTTTTTACAGTACATTAATTCTATTATGCACCCATCAAGTTTAATGAAAAAGTTATCTGGGCATAATTATGCAAATTTATTTCCAAAAGTAAATGAATTCAAAGTGTAGAGAATCACCGTGCAAATTAGCAAAAAAAGAGAAAGAAATGAATGCTTTTTCTGTGTGTTGGTATGCCTGTTGTTCATCCCCATGCAGATGTCAAAACATTAATAGGCAGAGCTTGAAGGATCTCAATCGCATTGCGGCTTGGGTTAATCAAGATCACTGAATTGTGCCAACTTAGGGCCATCATGTGTTGCTGAATTGTAATCGCCAGCGGTGTTCCCAAAAACAATGGGAGATCTGGAATGGCAAAGGTCCCTCCTTAACTCTGCTTTATATGAGGAGAGTAGCTGAAGGATTAGATTTGAGTCATTCTTAAAAAATAAATGAATTAGAGTAAAACGCCGCATTCTTTCCCAGGGCAAAAGCTTTTTTTACTTCAAAATTGCCTTTTCCCTGCATGATGGAAATTGCCCAGGCTTGTTTCGAACCAGAGCTGTGAATAGTAATCAAACGAGAGCATATTTCTTTTTAAAAATAGAAATTTGGGGCCTGGACAATCTGGAACTGCACTGCCTGCGGTCCGATCAAAGCATTGTACACAAAATTGTCTGCTACAACGTCTCACCTGTCACCTTCAATCTTCAACGCAATCACAGTGAAACACAGGCAAAGAACCGATACAAACTCAAGGTAAACTGCTCCGAACTCGATGGCAGAAAATACGACTTCAGCAACAGGGTATCAACACCTGGAATGCCCTACCTGACTCCATGGCTACAGCCATAACTCCTTGCAGCCTCAACCTCAAACTGTCTACCGTGGACCTCACCCCATTCCTAAGAGGTCCTTAAAGGGGACGTGCATAAGTACACCAGCATGGCTACCATCCCTGTCTTATTTATTGTCCCCATTTATCTGCATTGACTCCCATTATCTTGTTTATGTTCATACTTGTTATCTTGTACATGTTGGACAAACAAACAAATAAAACAGAATTGGAAGGGGACCTTAGAGGTCTTCTCATCCAACCCCTGCTCAAGCAGGAGGCCCTATACTATCCTTAATCATCATTATGATTAAGAAGACTCCTTGTGATTCAGTCCTGGGGTTCAAGGTAGCTGCAGGGAGAACCCAAAAATTCTGGTTCTAGAACTTTGTGGAGAAATTGAGAAGGAGTTAATAGACCTGCTCAATGTCTGTTGTGGACATTCTCAGTCATCCAGGTCATTTCAGATCCATGAAATGCATTACATTCCCTACGTACGATTACTCATGCCATCTTGTGACTCTCCGCAGTAAGCGTAACACCCCTTCAATCTGCTTGTTAATAATCCCTGGGTGAAACCTGAAAATAGTAATCAAGCTTCAGCAGCCAATACAAGCGTTTGACATTTTTTAATTAAACGTGGAGGTGCCAATGTTTCCACCTAACCCAAGCTGAGAAATATAGACCGTTGTTCCTCCGTGCCAAGGGATCGGGCTTTAAGTAAATCCTCCTTCTCCAAAGAGGTTTTGACAAACCCACCTGTATGATTTGTGGGAGGATCTGGGGGCTACTGGCTTTTTTTCATTGCTGGGGGCGGGGGAATAAAAGATAGACTTTGAAGAACAACAGAGCCATCCGTGGTCAACGTCTCATCAATTATACAGGCTGAGGTTGAATTCCTGGAACTGGGGGAGGGTGAAAGATTTATACACAAAATCATAGAGTGCATGTTTGCATTACAAACCTCACTCATGCCTATCGTTGAACATAGAATCATAAGGCTGGAAGGGACATTAGAGATCTTCTAGTCCAACTCCTTGCTCAAGGCAGGAGATATTATACATCCCAGTCAAATGATTGTCCAGTCTATATTTGAAAACCTCCAGGGATGGAGCACCCATAACTCTGGGTGACAAGCTATTCTACTGATTCATTCTTCTCATGGTCAGAAAATTTTGCCTTATTTCTAAATTGGATTATCTTTCACCCATTTCTTCTTGTCCTGCCCTCTGGCACTTTGGAGAATAAGTCAATCTGCTGCATCACAAACCCTAAGCTTGGTTTGTGCATATCTTCATGACTTTGCTTCCACTACATCCTGCCATCTTCTTGAAGGAAAGGTAACTGCAGTGGTAGGTTGGTGTTTTCTTGATTCAGTGTCAGGATTCCAGCAACTGCCCTAATTAAATCATGAGTCTCGAGACAACTTCAAAAGAATCCCAAAGATTTATTAGGAGCAACACATCCAGCATTAACCTATATGTAGCCAACTCTGAGACCCCCTGGGTGTGTCATACATCAGATTCTCCAAAGAAACACGTTCATGGGCTGGGTGTCATCAATCATATTCTCCAATGAACCATTTTGGGGGGCAGAAGATCAGTAGCCTAGGCTACAATCTCCATAAGATAAGCATGGAATGTGCTTCTGGCCTTTATCTGCCACACTGCAGCCTCAGGCCTCACCCCCTTCTTATGGCAACTTGGAAACAGGCATAGGAATGATTTACTAGTTGGCATTTGGTTCTTTCCACAGATTTGGAGTCTCACATCACCAACTTCACCCAGAAGGCAGTCAGCATGGTGACATTCCCCAAGCTGCTGCTGTGCTTGGTAACAACCTCAGCTGCCTAGCATGTTGTCAGGCATGAAGTCATGTTTTTCTGGCTAACCTCCTGCTTATCAGCTTTCCTAAAGCAACCGTCTGGTTTGGCACAAGACCTTGAATGGGCAGCTAACCCAGGGGTCTCCAAATTCTCCAACCTTGTCACATGCTCTTGATTCATTTCTTCTCCCTGCTAGGCCAACTAAGTCCCTCAAAACTGGTCCTTCCTGTCTGCCATCTGAGCTTGGGGACTTCCAGAAATACCTATTCACCTCTCCAATATTTCTGCCAGGTTTCATTAAGCCAATGTTTGTTTCGCCATTAAACCAGGAGAATCCACAGGGGAGGAAGGGAAGGGAAAGCAGATGCCAAAAAAACAGCCAGATTGAAAAAGAATAGGATTTAGGGAAAAGGCTTGACTGTCAATCATTCTTAATTGTTCTAAAAATATGCATACAGAATGTAGCTAATCATATAAGTCCAGCTTTCTCTCGAGTCTATTGTCTAATATACTGTACTTCCTCCTGCCTGATCTCATAAGTTTGCATCTCAGAGCAAAAGGCATCAGCTCAGCTTCCAATTTGATCTGAAGTGATTCCAAGCCTTTCCAAGCAGGAAATGCTCCAAGAATCACTTCGGCATGAATGCACATCGCCAGAAGGACCGTCACAGATGTATTCCATTAGAAGTCCTTCCAACACGCAGGTTGTCCTTCTGGCTAGCCACCTGAGATGCTTCTTGCAGGCAGCTTTGAAAAGAAAGATGACCAGCTGTAGTGATGGGAGATGCCAAGCCAGAAGGTTCAGGGGCTGAGTTGGGAAGAAGTTATCTACTACTGTGCAAACAGAGGCCAAATCTTATTTTATCATGATGGCTTGCATTATTCTCTGTTATCCCTACCCGGGTGGTTTGGATTGCAGAAGATGCTGGTGATGAGTCAGCCACTGCAAAAGAACCAATGAGCTAAAGTCAAGGCTGATACCCTGAAGCCCAAAGAGGTAAGCCACCCATCTGAATTGTATTTGTTGCAAAAACAATGGCTTTCCATGTCACATGAGTAACAATAACAATGCCAATGGAAGCCTTTGAAATAGCTTCTTCGAGTTTTTTTAGATGAGAGCTGTGCAACCTTGGCAACTATAACAGTTGTGGACTTCAACTCCTATGTTGGCTGGGGTATTCTGGGAGTTGAAGTCCACAAGTCTTAAAGTTGCCAAGGTTGGACAGTCCTGGTTAAAACCTGGAGCAACCCAACATTGCCCAAAATATCCAGGAGGCTGCAGATGGAAGGTTCATTAAGAAAATAAACAGTAGATTGATAGAACAGATAGCTAGATACAGATTTTTGATGGGGGGGGGGGTCTCTTTTTTACCCCCTGACCCACAACTGAATAAATTAGCTGAATCTAGATATTCAGCTACATTGGTGTTTGTCTTAATTGTGGTCATTCATTCATTCATTCATTCATTCATTCATTCATTCATTCAAAAGACATATGGTTTCCCATCCTAAGCCACTCTTGATGGCTCACAACAGAGACAAGTTCACACCACATACTCCGGAATAAATCACTGGTTACAAACCACAATGAATCCACCCATACTCGATTGCTAAGTCAAACTGTGTGAACCCAGATCCATTATTTAAAAGTCATTTTTGGGGTGGGGGTGGATGTGGAGATATTTCTGCCAATTCTTCCTCTGAAAAGGCCCTCAGTGCTTCCAGTTTTAGAACAGATTTCCAGTTTGAAGAAATGCAAAAAGACAAAATGCACTTCACAATCGGAGCCCAGCGGGTCCCAATTGCTGTGCCAAAAATTGGAATGAAGTTGGCACATGTGGTTTTGAAAGATGTTGGTCTCCATGTGTCCTATCCAAAAAAAATAAATAAATAACCCCAGCTCACCCTTCCTTCCATCTTTCTCATTTACCCACTGCCGATGGGATGACTAATCTCATCCTAATTGCCATGGAAACAGATGCAGAGGTTGGAAGTCCTTGGGCACTCCCCACATGCAGGACAGGGGGAATTACCTGAGTGAGCCCTTCGCACAGCCGCCAGAGTCTATTAGCCATCTGCAGCATGGATCAGGCCTTAACTCCATCATGATTTCTCTGCTTCTCCTCTGGGCTGGGATAAACCCAATGTCAGGACTCCAACAAATCCACCCCCATTCAAATCAAAAGTCTCTAGCTGCATCTCAGAGAAAATAAAATTGATTTATTAGAAGTGGCCATGTTGGCGTTAGCTGGGCGCAGCCGATACTAAATCACATCATACATTTCTCCCATGACCCTGGTCTTCCCCCCATCCCTTGGATGTGACTTCTCCAATGGGACACATCCATCTCCAAGAATCATCCATCATGCTCTCCAATAACCTTCTTACGCTCAGACGACTTTGGGCTGCTGGGGTGATTATCAAGGCATTTAAGGAATGCCTTGTTTCCCCCCACTCCCTTTTTCTGGCAGCTAAAAAGACCAAAGGAGTATCTTTTTAGTTGACACCCAAAGCAGACCAGCACAGAGACAGGAAGCAATTTTGCCACGCTAAGGAAAGCCCAAAAGAGCAGCCAAGGTTGTCCCAAAGGTGCTTTTTCAAGAGGTGTATGGACTTTCTTTGATTTTTCCTTGAAGATGCTTTGTTTCTCATCCAAGAAGCTTCTTCAGTTCGGAGTCAACCATGACCTGGATGATTGAGAACCTCTATAAACATTTATCTAGAAAGATTGGAGAGCTCTGAGGATCTTTTCTTTCCCAGCACAATTGGGAAACTTTCCTGGTTGGAAGTTCAAAGATGCTTTTTAAGGTCCAGCCAAGATTCTTCCATTCCTTCTACCCAAGACCAAGGCTGGTTGAGACCTTTTATCCACACCTGGAAAACCCACAGGGCATATTTCTGAGTATCTGCTCCTAGGAGTACCCATGGTAGACAGAAACAGGATATGATCCGAGATGGACTTTCAGCTCACCATGGTTATTATGGTTGGTTCTAAGGATCTGGCCTTTAGATTGCCTCCTTCACAAGTTTGTTTCTCTTATATTGTTCTATACTCTCAAAAGCGGGTATCTGGGAGATTCTGAAAGATCCTCAATCCAGATAACAGATTAACAGAGTTGGAAGGGACCCCACCCACCCAAGCAGGAGACCCTACAACACTTCTGACAGATGGCAGTCCAGTCTATTCTTGAAAACCTCCAGTGATGAAGTTCCCACAACTTCCGAGGGCAACTTCTGTTCAATTGATTGATTATTCTCACTATCAGAAAGTTTCTCCTTATTTCCAGGTTGAATCTCTCCTTGTTCAGTTTCCATCCATTTGTTCCTTGTCTGGCCTTCAGGTGCTTTGGAGAATAGCCTGACCCCCCTTTCCTCCTCTCTGGGGCAGCCCCTCAAATATTGGAAGGCTGCTATCATGTCTCCCCTGGTCCTTCTCTTCCCTAGACTAGCCAGACCCAGTTCCTGCAACCATTCTTCATATGTTTCAGCCTCAAGTCCCCTCATCATCCTGGTTGCTCTTCTCTTTCTAGGCCTGTTTTTTTATAGCGTGGTGACCAAAACTTAGATATTTATGTTGTCCTTCAGCACCCACAAAAGCATCTTTCCATTTTCCTCTTTCTCAAGACTGTGTCTAATCTCTTCTCCAATCTTCCCTTGACGGATTCATCATTCCTTCCCTGTCTCTGGAGTCCACTTTAAATTCTTCTTCCTTGGTTTATTTCTTTTACCAAATACAGACTATACAAGTGAGTGGCATAAACATCTGGCATGCAAATAAATAAATTCATAAAAAACCCAAACAACAAAAAGAGAAAGCTTTGTCATTTCCACAATAGAAGGACAAGAAGAAGAAGAGGAAAACAAAATAACCCTTCAAAAAGCAATAGTTTGCTTGCAGATTATTCCAGGTGGTTCTCTTCTATTCTCCTGCCATCTTCAGGTACTTCAAACTTTGACGTTCGTTTTTGTCTGAAGTTCAGTTTCTGGAAAATCCAGGCTGAACTGAAACCCTGCAGAGGCCCCACTTAAGAAGAGCCCCACTTAAAGCTTCCTTTTCACTCGGCATAAGTAGCTCAACAAAACCACCCCTGGTGGTTCTCTCCCACCTTTTGGAGGGTCTGAGCCATTTCCATGTCATCTTCCAGAAAGAAAGGAAGGAAGGAAGAAAGAAAGAAAGAAAGAAAGAAAGAAAGAAAGAAAGAAAGAAAG
>BLBF01000068.1:1575189-1585312 GCA_015471245.1 Laticauda colubrina
TTCAAGCAAACCTGAGCCCCAGGCAGCCTTGCACCCGAGTCTGACCGCCCGTGTTTCAGAAACAAAAGGTGGAAGAGGCCTTTGCAAATCTGTGAGGGATAGCAGCATCCGTGGAAGGAGAGTCAAAGGAAGCCAACAGGACCAAAACCCCAACACTTTTCAACGGACATTTGCCTCTGCCAGCCACATTTCAACAGGTGCAGGGGCCAGGGTGGCGGGGATGAACAGCAATGGCGCGTAGCACAAGCCCTTAGACTTATACGCCGCTTCACAGTGCTCCATAGCCCCCTCTAAGTGGTTTACAGAGTCAGCCTCTTGCCCCCAACAATCTGGGTCCTCATTTTACCAACCTTGGAAGGATGGGAGGCTGAGTCAACCTTGAGCCTGGTGAGATTTGGTCTGCCAATTTGCAGGCAGCCAGCAGGCAGCAGAAGGAGCCTGCAGTATTACACTCTGACCACTGCGCCACCGTGGTTCTGAATTCCAAATCCCTGCAGACATCCTTTCCCAGAACAAAGGATCATGCCACAAGCTTCAAACTGGGAGGAAAACCACTTTTTCCCTGCTGCTTTTCCTAAGAGGCCCATAGATTTTCTCTTTCTTTTTATAAGTCACTATTCCAAGTTGTCTCAATGGTGCTTTTTCAAGAGGCAACTGGACTTTTTCCTTTTGAAGATGTTTCGCTTCTCATCCAAGAAGCTTCTTCAGCTCTAACAGGAAGGGTTTATATTCCTTCTTTTTATGCTCAACACCTTCCTTTTTGCAGCTCCTCTAAACAATGAACCAATCGCTTCCTTCAAATCGAGCTGGCTTCTGTTTACCGGATAACAACAGTCCTGATTATTTTATTTTATTTTTTTAAAAAAACCTCTAAGGTGGTATTGAGGGACCTTCTATTAAAGATTCCAAATTAGGCTGAACCTCCCTCTCCACCCCCAACTTGATTAGTCAAGCACAGTCGGATTATACCAAAATGCCTTTGCTAATTATAAATCTCTGTCAAAATGCTCTCACAATAGAAAGAGAAGCCTTTTCTTCTTGGGATCATTAGGAAATAAATTCTTTTTCCTTCAGAGGACAAAAAGGGGGAGGGTGTGGAAACAGCTCTTGAGGATTACAACCAGCATCTATTTAAACAGAAAAAGGCACCCTCACATCCACACAGTAGTATTTGCAGAGAAGATGCACACTCTGGAAATATTGGCGTGGGCCACGGTTTTAATTTCATAGGAATTCTGACCATTGAAAGTTATAACAGACAAAAACGACTCACACTTATGACTGTAGCAGCATTCCCCATAGCCACATGTTCCAAATTTGGGCGCTTGGCAGCTGGCATGGAATTACGATGGTCGCAGCTTCCTGGAATCATATGTGATTGCTTTTTTGCAACCATCCCAGCTGGACATAATTATCGTTGTAAGTCAAAGGTTATTCATATCTAGGCCTGAATTGTTTATTAGAATGGAATTGTTTGTCCTTTTCCCACCACCTGATCTGTCCATCTTCCCACTTGAAGATGTTGGGATGAAGCTTGTGACTTCCTTCAAGTTACACCGAAGTCCTGACACTGATTAGAGAGCTGGAGGCGAAAAGATATGAAGAATAGTTGCTGGAATTGCACATGAATGAAGAGAAGGACCAGGGGGTGACCTGATAGTTGTCTTCCAATATTTGAAGGGTTGAGACAAAGAAGAGGAGGTCAACTTATTCTCCAAAGCACCTGAAGGCAGAACAAGAAGCAATGGATGGAAACTAAGCAAGAAGAGAAGCAACCTGGAATTAAGGAGAAATTTCCTAAGAGTGAAGACAATTAATCAGAGGAACTATTTGCCTCCAGAAGTTGTGGATGCTCCAAAAATGGAGGTTTTTAAGTGGAGATTGGACAGCCTTTCGTCTAAAATTATATAGGGTCTTCTGCCTGAGCAGAGGATTGGAATAGAAGACCTCCAAGGTCCCTTCCAACTCTGCTATTCTGATCTTCCAATGCTTCCCTCTCTCTAATTCTACTTTAGACTTTCACGCTGCCCTTCCCTATTTTCAATCTGCAGAACTTGTCTGCTGCCGGCAGTGTGTTTATAAGTCGTTGTCAGGCACACCATATGTCACAGGTATAATTTTCCTTCACAGTTTCCACCTCCCTCTCTGGAAATCTCGGTTTTTTTTCCCCCTCTCTCTCGGCCGAGTCCTGATCTTTCTACACAAAAGCTCTGCGCAACAATGCAGCCAAAGGAGAAGGGGAGGAAAAAAAGGCAAGAAAAATTGGCACGCAGCTCACGTCGCAGAGGCACTCATTGGCAGACACCCCAGTCAGAAAGACAATAGGATGGTCTTAATTTTAAAAACTTTTAAAGGAAAACACATCCTGGAGCAGGGATGTCCATGAAAATGCTTGGCTGTCTGGACCTGTGTTTCTCCATATCAGCCACTTTAAAATGGGTGGACTTCAACTCCCAGAATTCCCAAGCCAGCATGCTTCGGAAATTGTAATTCAACTGCATTTGCTAACTTGCAAGATCCTTGCTCTCAGTTTAACCAGCAGATCCACCTTGCTTTATCAAGCAAAAAATATTATTTTCAGTAACTAGAGATTGATCTCAAAGGCTTCCATGCATGCTTTATTTTACTGGGTATTTTTAAGAGATTTAATCACCAGCCTTTTGGGAGAAGGCAGTCAACCCTGACCTAAATGTGCAAATAAACAGACCTTTGTGTTTTTTTAATTGATTATGTGCTACTAAGTCATTGGTCAACTCTTAGCAACCACCTAAGACAGATGTTCCCCATTATTATCTGTCCTCAGCCTGGTTCTTCATGTCTTCCCCCATGGGTATAATAACTGAGTCTATCTACCTTACTGCTGACCATCCTCTTCTTCAATTTCTTGACTGAGAAAGTTGTTCTTGATTCTTGGAGACCACATAGCCAGAACATCTTCATGATGATCTATGTTCAATCGGGTCCTTCAGATCTTCCAATAGTGCACCCATCACTCTTCTCTTTCCTTTCATCTTTCCAGCATCAAAGTCCTCTCCATCGCATCATGAGTTCATAGTAGGATAAACCTGAACTTGGGTGAGTTGAGTCTGCAGTGAGAACTCTTGAGTTGGCCTGCTTGATGTTGATCCATCTGTTTCCTCTCTCGACTGTCCATGATATTCTCCGGAGTCTTCTCTAACACCAGAGTTCAAAGGCATCAATCCTCTTCCTATCCTGCTTCTCCAAAATCCAACCTTCTTCCGTAGCGTGTCACAGGGAGTACCATGGCTTGCACTATTCCTAATCTTGGCAGGTAGAACCACATCACCCGTTGAGCTGCCTTTTCCAAGTCCTTCACAGTTCAACAAGTCACTATGTCAATAAGCAGAACCAGCACTCTGCATGAGATTATTTAAAGCTCTACACTTGACCGGCTGCTGGACAAAGGAGCTTCTCTTTAAAGCTCTTCTGAACTGTAACCCTGGTGAGGTGGGGGTAGTATAATAATCTTGGGGGAGGAACACACTGCAGAGGGGAGCCACAAATGCTGATGCAAGCAGAAAGAAGCATGCACAGTCCCAAGATCAGGCTGAGCAAATTAGCAAGAGAGGTCCAAGGGACAGGAGCAAGCTGACGAAAGCCCTCTCAACATTATTTGGGGAGGGTGGTGGTGGAAAGGCTCCAGGGTGAACAGCCCTACTAGGGCTTTGCAACATGAAGACCAATCCCCTCCTCCATGTCTTTTGCAGCCCCCACCAAAAAGCCCAGCAAACTTTATGCAACCATCTACAAAAAAGCCTCTTGGATCCAGAGACCTCTTTCCTTCTTGTGATTTCTATTCAGCCACGACGAATTTGATGGAAATTCAAAACACCAAAGACCTTTTAGGGGGAGGCTGTCAAATTCTGGAGGGTGAGATAGGGGAGATCACTTATTTAATAGGTGGGGGCTGCTAGAATTGGCTTCTAAGGGGGTGGGGGGAAACCCTTGCAATTGAGGCCCTGAAAAAGAAAGGTCATTTCCACCTTGGTGATTTATAATGTCTTTTGAAGTCATCCAACAGTTGTCCTACCAAAAGAGCAATGATGCAGATGTGGTTTTCTTTTAACACTCCAACGATGGCTGGGCGATGCTATGAAGGCTCTTTTAAGTCCTGTGGGCTCAAATGACCCGAGACCTGCAATCTGATTTACATAAAGGGGACCCAGTGAGCTCGATCTGGTGGGTCTCTGAGCAGACGGGTAGAATGTTTTACAGTGGATTCAGCATCTGAGTGGCGAGAAGCAAGTTTTGGAGAGGTTAAAGAGGGGGAGGCCAGCAATGGAGATGCTGACGCTGCTTTTTTAGGCTGATGGCATTCTTGGAGACTGCAACGAACTGGATTGAAATCTCTGGTTCTCTTTCCTTAGAGGGCAATTACCCCAATCAGAAGTTCCCCTATGAGAATCCATCTAGAAAATAGGATAGACAAAATAATAGTCCCATAGTTTGCATAGGAGCAAATCTGCAGCTGTGCATTCCCAATTGATACCAGTCCATTTGTGGCAGGGAAAGAGAAGCAATTCCTTCTGGTTCTTCACTTTTACCAAAAGACTAAGAAATGGGGAGAAACATGGAATAGACATGAGTGAGCGACTATCAGGAACTCACCCTGCAATAAGGGTGGGATTCTACCAGTTTGCACCTATTCGCTAGAGCCGGTTGTTAACATTCTAAGCAGTTGGGAGAACTGGTTGTTAGAAGAAATTACTGGGCTAATCCTGTCAGGAAGGCAGGAAGGAAACTTTCTGGTGTTACTTACAGAAACCGCCTCTCCGTTAACCCTTATTACATTCTTGGCAGGACTAGACTTCCTGTCTCAGGAACTTCTCTGGAGTTTTCTTCCCCTCTTTTGCTGGTACTTTGCTGGTGTGGAGTGACCATTCAAAGTTACAATAGCACTGAAAAAAGTGACTTATGACCCTTTTTCACACTTACGACTGTTGCAGCATCCCCACAGTCATGAGAGGCCAGGCGAGGAGATGAGGGCCTCGATGATATTGAGTTGACCACGCCCAGCTAATAACATGACCACCAAGTCACGCCCACCAACTAAGCCATGCCCACAGAACTGGTTGTTAAAAAAATTGAATCCCACCCCTGACTGCAATTCTACAGTTCGCGTCCTCTTTAAAATTCTGCAGCCTGGGAATGCAAGCTGAGCATAAACCGGATAAATTTAGATTCTAAAATCCAAAAGTGGAGTTCCCAGTCCTGCTTAAATCATGTCAACACTTCCCATTGGCATAGTGTTTTTTTTAATGCATGCTTCTAATTAAATTGAAGTTTTTGCTTTTTTCTGCTGGGCCAAAATTCCAGAAATCATAACAATCCTGCACCATCTGCATTAATCTTGCAAGCCAGTCTGCCTCCATGAAGCCATTTCCCTCCCCAACATAAATTAAAGGCTGAGATGCTTAAGAAGTCCCATTTTTTTTCCCTTCCTCCCACCATCCCAGCCTACACACAAGTCCGGCTTATTGCTATGCCAAGACATAAATAACGGAGCCAGCTCCAAAGCAATTGCCTGTCTCTTTGCTTAAGCTGGTTTTATGTTCTGCGTCCCATGAGTTTGGGCCAAGGGAGAAAATATGGTGGGGGGGGGGATGGGAGAACCATCAAACGAAGTGGGACAAATGAAGGTGACAAAAAAGGGGAAGCTTGAAATCGAGCATCTTAATTCTCTCTGTCGTGGATCCCATTTGGACAATCTCCTGCTGCAAATAAAAATCACAGCTCAACAGCCATCCTAAATACAAAAGAGGCAAAGCTGCTGGGCTGCCCTAAAAATTAAATAAACTTAACCTGTTGCATAATTTGCTCCTCTCTTGGATTTTAGGCTCACAAACCCATTGTTGGCCTTTAATTGGTGCACGATCCACAAAGCCCACAAGGGACTTTTCAAATCTTCTTTGTGGCTCTTCTATTCTTCCAGAGGCCAAGCCCAGGGAAGACATCTGGAAGAGAAGGAAAGCTTCGTCTCCAAGTAGCAAAGCCTTCCGACTTGCATGAGCTCCTCAACCATGTCACAAATGTCCAAGACGGGACAGCAAATCCCCAAACCTCTATTTGATCTTCATCTCAAAGAGAAGCTCAGAACACTGTTCAACTGTAGGTGGCTTCCTTTTAGGGAAAGAACTTAGGAGTGATTGGTTAAGTTGTATTTAAAAAAAAAAAAACAGGCAATTTTATCCAAACCAGAGCTTTATCAAGGTCTCTTGTTGAATTTATGATTTGGTTTGCTTCAGATTGAAAAGAGGCTGCAGATATGGTGGCCATCCAGATGTTCTTTGCTAAAGTTCTCAGATGGCTCCAACCAGCTTGGTCATTGATGAGGGATGCTGAGAATTGTAATGCAGGAACACCTGGAAGGCCAGAGGTCTCCTATTCCTTACTTATAGGGTCTCCATGTATCTTTAGCAAATCCTGCTAAGTATGATCATCCACCTAAAGTCGGAGCCCAACTGAAACACCGAATAGCTCCTGAACAAAGGAGGTGATATCAAGATCACGAAGACAAATGTAGGCAGGTTTTTATCCGAACTTCAAAAGCCAGAAGGCCTTCTATCTGTTGCGTGTCCTTTTATTCCTCTTTAGAAATCCAATCTGTTGAATTCAAATCCAATCTTCGGATCTCAGCAGCCTACAGGCCAATTATTGTCCCTTGACTGCAAGCACCTTTCCATGAACCTTGATGAAATGGAAATCCCTTCACAAGAAGATCAGAAGCCTTGAAGACATCGGGTTCAAAAGCGCTAAGCACCTTCCCTTCTGGGGTTAATTTTTTAGGAGCAGCAGAGTAATCACAGGCTGCTTTGATAACTCACTCTTGACTGTGATTCAATAAGAAGAGACTTGAAGCCCTTTGAGGTACCAAAGGGGCAGGCCTAGCTTCTAGACTTCGTGCCAGAAGATCTCCACCGTCACAGTAGATGGGGACGATCCATTCAGGGAGGAGAAAAATATTCCAGGTTTTATCATATCATATCAAGACCTAAATGGACACCTAACATCAAAAAAGTCATCAAAAAAGCACAACAAAGAATATTCTTTCTGCACCAACTCAGAAAGCTCAAACTGCCCAAGGAGCTGCTGATCCAGTTCTACAGGGGAATGATTGTATCATCTGCACCTTTGTAACTGTCTGGTTTGGTTCTGCAACCCAACAGGACAGAAACAGACTTCAGAGAGTAATTAGGACTGCAGAAAAAACAATGGCTACCCACCTGCCTTCCTTCGAGGACCTGCATGCTGCACAAGCCAAAAAGGGGGCTGTGAAAATAACTGCAGACCCCTCACATCCTGGACATAAACTGTTTCAAATCCTTCCCTCAAAACAACACCGCACAACAGAACAACTAGACACAAGGACAGTTTTTTCCTGAAAGCCATCACCCTGCTGAGCAAATAATTCCCTCAACACTGTCCAACTATTTACAAAGTCTGCACTACTATCACTATTAATCTTTTCATCGTTCCTTATCGCCCATCCCCTCCTACTTGTGATTGTAGAACCGTAACTTTGTCGCTTGTATCCTAATGATCTATATTGACTGTTTCCTAATATGATTTGATTGCTTATTGTTCGCTATGACTCATCTTAAGTGTTGGACCTTATGATTCTTGACTCTTGATGAATGTATCTTTTCTTTAACGTACACTGAGAGCATTTGCACCAAATTCCTTGTGTGTACAACCATACTTGGCCAATAAAGAATTCTATTCTATTCTATTCCTATTTTATTCTTATTGTACCCTATGACTATCCTTAAGTGTTGGACCTGATTATTCTTGATTCTTGATGAATGTCTCTTTTCTTTCATGGACACTGAGAGCATTTGCACCAGACAAATTCCTTGTGTGTCCAACCATACTTGGCGATAAAGAATTCGCATCCACAAAAAATCCCACCAATTTTTTTGACCCTTCCTGCTTTGAGAACACCATCTTCAACCTTCAGCCAAGCCATGTCCAAAATCAACTTCTCTATTCTGCAGGACAAGCCTATCAAGAAGACCTTGTACTTCAAGACTTGCTCCTTCCATGAAACTGTCAGGGACCCTCCTGTTGTGGCCACCTTGCCAGAAGCTCTGTCTGACCTCACAACACCTGTTCCTCCTTCTCTTATTCTCACACCCCTGTCCAGCATCAGACTCCAAGTTGGGGACCCTGCATTGACGATCAATAATCTCTTTTTTCGATGTCAGAACCAAACTCAGGATTTGTGAGACAACATGAGTGCAGAAATGTGTCAGAAATGCCATTGACCTGAGATTCACTTTTAAGAAAGCCCTTTATCACAGTCTTAATACTCTCATATTAACACAAGGAATTCAACACATGTTTAAACACCTTTTTAAGCCACAGAGATGATCAGCAGACTGAAGGCTAAAACATATAATGCACGGTTGCAGCAGTTGGGTCTAGTTTAATGAAAAGGAGGACTTGGGGAGACATGATAGCCATCTCCCAATATCTCAGGGGCTGCCCCAAAGAAGAGGGAGTCAAGCTATTCTCCAAATCACCCAAAGGCAGGACGAGAAGCAATGGGTGGAAACTAACCAAGGAGAGAAGCAACCTGGAACTGGAGGCTTTTAAAGAAGAGACTGGACAGCCATTTGTCTGACATGTTATAGTGTTTTCTGCGTGAGCACAGGGTTGGACTACAAGACCTCCAAGGCCCCTTACAACTCTGTTCTGTGAAATAAAGGACAGTTTTGGAAAAAGGACAATGGATCAACTGCAGCTGCAGTGCTTGGTTAGGTTTATATACTTTTAGGATGCTATTAGCCATGGTTTATTCCACCAACAATTGCCTTTGCACAATAAACCTTTAAAACAGTTAACAACCCAACAGTTGAGGCTCATCACACACTCAACCCAACCAACCAGGCAATTCCGACCAAGGGAAGAAGGGAAGGGTCCAGGAAAACCCCCACAAAGACACATAAACTACCAAACCCTCGAAACTGCTTGCAAACCACCATGATGCGCGGAAAGATTTCAGGCGCTTGAAATGGATTCAACAGATCTATGCGTTTTGTCCTGGGGGGGGGGTGTTTGTAAGGCGCGGGGGCGGGAGGGGGCTGCAAAGGGCAGCATTAAATGCCAACGAAATGCAAAGCTGCCACCAAACCAGAAAACGGGGTGAAGAGAGCCAGGAGCAACTTATCCGGTGGTGTCGGGTCGCCTCATTTAGGACTAGCGCCTTGTCTTCAAAGGCAGAGGTTTTCCGGAGCAGCGGCTCCCAACGCACAGAGTGGCCGGGCTCGAGTGGGGGCGCTGCGTGCGAGTCGTCCAGCTTCAAAACAAAACGCGCCAGTCCTTAAAAGAGGCGGCCAGATGCCCTCGGTGGTGTCCCAGGCTGACACCCAAGCAGCATCTCAGCACCCTGGAGTTTCCCCCGGTGGGGGGGCAGCGGGAGAAAAGTGGGGCCGTCCCGATGTGGTGCCGGTACAAGACAACATCCAGATAGGCGCAGCATCCCGACCTTCTGGGCTGGCCCGTTGCCAATTCCCACGACCCCGCCGGCCGAACCCGCCTCTCTTCGGATCCCAGGTGAAAAAGCCCCCCCCCCAAAAAAAAGCCCCCTCCCCGGATTGGTCCCGAGGCCACCTTGGAGGGTGACTCGGGGCGGGGGGAGTGAGGGACCCCGGAAGGAGGCGGGCTCCTTCGGTCAGCTCCGATCGACTGCGCCTGTCCCGGGAGTCTCCCCCTGCCCTCCCCTCTTCCGCCACCCAAGGGGGGGGGGGGGAGGTCGGGGGCGGGGCGGGGTTCGGCTGGATGACCTCCAGGGCCCCTTCCACCTCCTGCCGTTCCCGCAGAGCCTCCGCCTCGCCCGGCCAGGGGTGCTTGCGCGGGCTGCCTTACCGAGAAGCCGGCCCAGAAGGGGCAGGAGTGCCGGACGCGGGCCGAGGTGGTGAGCGCCAGGGCGGCGAAGCTGACGGCCACGATCAGGCAGCCCAGCGCCATCTGCGAGGCGCCCAGCGCCAGCAGGACCCGCGAGCGGGCGCGGAGCTCGCGCAGCCGGGCCAGGCGGCGGGACAGGGCGGCGGGGCTGAGCGGGAGCGCAGCGCCTCCCCCGCCCGCCGCCGCCGCCGCCGCC
>BLBF01000068.1:1587590-1618154 GCA_015471245.1 Laticauda colubrina
GAAGGAAGGAAGGAAGGAAGGAAGGAAGGAAGGAAGGAAGGAAGGAAGGAAGGAAGGAAGGGAAAATGGAGGGAGGAGAGTGGGAAGGAAGGAGGGAAGGAAGGAAAACAGGAGAGTGGGAAGGAAGGAAGGAAAACGGAGGGAGGAGAGTGGGAAGGAAGAGAAGGAAGGAAAACAGGGAGGAGAGTGGGAAGGAAGGAGGGAAGGAAGGAAAACAGGGAGGAGAGTGGGAAGGAAGGAAGGAAAGAAAGGAAGGAGGGGAGGAAGGGAAGGAAAATAGCAATAGCACTTAGACTTATATGCCACTTCACAATACTTTACAGCCCTTTCTAAGCGGTTTATAAAATCAGCCTATTGACCCCCAACAATCTGGCTCCTCATCTTTCCTACCTTGGAAGGCTGAGTCAGCCTTGAGCCTGGTGAGATTCGAACAGCCAAATTGCAGGCAGCCGGCAGTCAGCAGAGGTAGCCTGCACTACTGCACTCCCACCACTGCGCCACCGAGGCTCCTATTACCATCCAATCAACCAACCCACTTCCCGATTCCTCCCAGGGACTCCAGCGCAAATTAACACAGTCACTCACGCTATTGGTTCAAAGTGTGACCGCCTGCATGGTTTTGTGCAAGTCCAAAATTTGCACACGGCTCCCCTCTCTGCACATGTTGCCAATCTGCTTCCAATCTCCTTAAAGGTGCTAGTTACCTCTTTTGAAGGTCTACCTGGCATTAAATTCTGTAATTAAGGACTGTAATTTCCCAGTTACGTCTCTTTAACACCCACCAGAGTGGGAGGCAGGGTATGCTAAGGCTCCCCTCTCTTCAGGAGGTCCCCCTGGTGGAAACAAGAACAGCCTTCTCCTTGGTGTCTCCCTCCCTGAAGAACATCATCTCAATGGAGACAAAATTGGCCTTTCATCTTTACACTCTTAAAAAAAGAAAAAGAAAAACCTAAGGACCTGGTTTTGCTTCTCCTTATTTGTACCAGTAGAAGAGAACTTACAAAGTTGAACTGTGGGGTCTTTGGTGCTCTTGGAGCTTGGTGGATTTCTTGCAGATGTTTCAGGACCCAACAAGGTAATATCATCAGAGCTGGAAGGGAGTGGGATTTATGGAGGAGGAGGAGCAGGAGGAGGAAGAGACTGTGGGATCCTTGGTGCTCTCTGAGCTGGGTTGTTTTCTTGCAGACGTTTCATGACCCAACTAGGTAATGAATATCTTCATTACCTTCAATATCTTCAGTGCTAGAAGGAAGGGTTTATTCTTGATTTATATACAAGTGGCTTGCCTTGTCAGCATTGATGAGAGTATGGTTTTCTTCCTGGTGGTTCCTTCATTGTTGTTGACTTGTGTGTCTGGGTATTTCCATAGCTGTGTCCCACAAAGCAGCGTCTGACTATTCCCTGCTTGCCGTGTCCCAAACTGCTTCCCAAAAAGAAAAAAAGAAAGAAAAAACCCCGCCAGGATAAGGCTGGCCTTTAAGAACCCAAATGCCATGAACTGACGTCATTTCATCACTGCGCAGAAAAGCCATGCTTCAAGGTTGTGTGTTCCTTCTCCCAACCATTGGCAGCAAAGTCAAAACCTGACAGCCATTGTCTATCAATAATATATACATATAAACAGACATTGTTGAAAGTCATCTCTTCGGAGGAGGAAGAGGCCTTGAATTAAACCTCTCAATGAAGTCAAAACAAGGGCTCTAGTCTGGGATTCAGAAGAAGTGGGGGAGGGAAAGGGGGAATATAAAAATGTCCTTTTTTATAACTAATTTCTCCTTTTAAACAACGGAAAGCCAAGGGAGAATCTACACTGTTGAGGCTAAAACATACAAAAACCGATTGCAAGAATTGGGTAGTCTAGAGAAAAGAAGGACTAGGGGTGATATGATAGCAGTTTTCCAATATTGGAGGGGCTCCTACAAAGACAAGGGGGGGGGGGTTCTGTCTATTCTCCAGAGCACCAAAAGTCAGGACAAGGAACAATGCATGGAAACTAACCAAGGAGAGAAGCAACCTGGAAGTTAGAAGAAAGTTCCTGACAGTGAAAACAATGAACCAATGGAACAACCTGCCTCCAGAAGTTGTGGATGCTCCATCACTGGAGGTTTTTGAACCACCACTTGTCTGGAATGGTATATAGTCTCCTACTCAAGCTGTGGGTTGGACTAGAAGACCTCCAGGGGCCCCTTCCAACTCTATTATTCTGTACTCTGGGATGTGGTACCCCAAAGCATTGTATCTCTGGATTGCTTAGATTAGAACGTAGTTTGCACATTTCCACATTCAACTCCGTGAGGATTTCAAGGGTGTGTGAGCGATCATTCCCACATTCTTATTTTCACAACAGCCTTGCAACACATCTTAAAAGACATGCCCTGAAAGATCACACTCTCCCTTTTTAGCGAAAGTTGCACCGAAGGAACATTCAAGATCAGATTTCCGGATGCAGAACAGGACAAGCACTTCCACGGCTTATGCACATCACTCTTTTAATTGAAATAATGGGATCAAAAAGAAAAAAGAAAAAGAAAAAAGAAACCCACCCTAAAGGAATGTCAAAACACTTTCAGCTTGGAAAGGTGACAGATAGGGTTCCTCCATTCCCCCCCCCCCTTTCCAGGTCAATTTTGTCCATCCTGCTTTTGGGAGTCTAAATGGTTTTATCTTCCGTAAATGCTGAGACAGCAAAGTTAGGGGAGGGAGGATGAATTTCGAGGCAGACAGAAGGATGTCTGTAAATCAGCCAGCCGTTACTTAATTAAGAGTTCTTTTTTTAATGGTCTGTTTGGAGACAGTGAAAATGGCGTTGGGAAAAAGGATGGGGGGAGGGGGGAGAGAAGCAGGGTTTCTATTTTGTCCCATAAAGATAATAAATGTCTCTCCCTCCCCCCCCATTTACCCATCTCTTAGGTTGCACTCTGAAGCTTTCTGAAGAAATTTATTTGAGCATTTATCTTGTTCTTGCAATTAACGGGATCCCTGAAGCACCTTCCCCCCCCCCCCGGCGCCTTCCCGGTGTGTCGGTCTAGACATGCAGGTAGGAAATGCTGGATGGTGGAGCCAATGCACCAGGAAGGTCTACAGGGGCAGCCTAGGCCATCAGTCAGACAAGCTGACATCCCTTAAGGCAGGGGTGGGGAAACGATGGCCCCTTTATGACTTGTGGACTTCAACACCCAGAATCCCTGAGCTGGCATGGCCAGTTCAGGAATTCTGGGAATCGAAGTCCACAAGTCATAAAAGGTCCATTGTTCTTCCTACCTCTTCTCAATCTTGTTAACTTTGAGATGAGTGGATTTCAACTCCCAGCAGCTATCTTTACACCTTTAATAAAAGTTGCATCCATCTAGCCCCCTCGAGATTGGCTAAAAGTGTATCCCAATTTAAATCCAAACTGTTGGAAATATAAGCAAATACAGAGTACCTTCTTTCACATATGGTGGCTTTGTCCAAAAGTTAAGAAATATAGGACCAAAAATACGAAAATAGTTAAAAGAAATTATGAAAGTCCAATTAGAATGTAAAGCAGAATTATTCCTTCTGGAATTTTTGAAGGGAATTATACAAAAGAGATTAAATATTTAATCCTGCATATAAAACAGCAGAGAGATTATTGCTCGCACAATGTTGGAAAGGAGATTCTATGCCGATAGATAGTTTAATCATCCAAAAGATCTTTGACTGCACGAAAATGGACAAACTTTCATTAGAATTAAAAGAGAAAGAGGACTCAGTTTATTATAAAGTATGGGAAAATTGGTACCATTGGATAAATGATAGAAATAAGCAATTAAATAAATAAGGAATGTATAATTTAGAAACATAGGGATATATATAGTGTAAAATATGCACTGGAACAATTGAAATATAAGCATTGTCAAAATGGATTGTAACATACATAACACTCTCATTTTAAATATTTTTATTGCATTTTGTATCTTAATGTTTTAATTTTTCAATAAAGGTTTTTTTTTTTTTTTAAAGTTGCATCCGATGAAGTGATCTGTGGTGTCCAAAAAGTTACACCTTTGAATAAAAGTTGCATCCAACAAAATGAATTTATGGTTTCCAAAAGGTTACACGCCTTTCAAGAACAATTGCATCCCATGACATGAACTGCAAATCAAACAAATTTATGCCTTTCAGTTAAAAAATAAATGCATCTGATGAAGTGAGCTGTACTTCCCAAAAGCTTCCCCCTTTTGGTAAAATTTGTATCGGAGGAAGTTCGGGAAAAGTTTGGCCCTTGGTTAGTCCAAAAAGAAACCGAAAAGCCCTCCTGCTTTTGGCTGACCGCAGACCAACCCATCCAGCTCCGCTTTTCCAGCCCAGCATCCCTGCCCAACCTGGACTGAAGGGAATTAAGGCCCGGTCCCACTAGCCGACGGACGCAAAACATATGCATAAAGGACACAGTGGACGAGCAAAATTTCGGGGGTGGCTCCATCCGTTGTCATCCGCTCCAAAAAGTGGTGAAAATTTGCATAAACAGAACGGAAAAGAACGGACGTGGGTAGTATGTAGCGGGGATGTTAAACAGATGTTCTTCGGAAGCCTAGCGGATGAAAGGGGATGGAAGCGGATGACACCTCCGAAGGGGTTCCGGGGGAGAATTGCGAAGCGGACGCATAGCGGATGAAGCGGATGCATCACGTATGCCAAAAGGAAAGAAAGGGGATGCCGCACAGATGTATATCGGATGCAAAGCGTTCACTGCGCATCCTATTTCCGTGCTACTAACGCTGTGTAGACGTTCCGTGTATCTTTTGTTTCCTCCCTCTTTCCGTTTTCAGCTGCAGCGGATGTGAGTTGCAAGGATACCCAGAGGATGCAGAGAGGATACAGCGGACGTTTAACGGATGATCAACGGACATAGAACGTTTGTTGCTCGTATGTCGCGGATTTACATCGTACACGGCGGAAAGTTCATCCATTCACAAAGTTTTGTGCAGCTGAAAACTTCTTGGGCGGATGAAATCTCAGTGGACGGATGCTTGACAGATAGAGCGTATGAAACACGTATGCAGTGAGTACACAACGGATGCGTAGCGTTTTCCAACGGATGGCAAGCTTTTTTTAACGTTTTACATCCTCTTTGCATCCGTAAGTGCAGTGGGACATGGGCTTAAAGGTCCTCTTTGAGAATCTGTCATGTTTAAAAACCTCCCCAGGCTAGGAGGGTATGTGTGAAAATGGCAAGAAACAGCCACTATGCTCTTTAACCTTGAACTGACCTTGCAGGGGAATTCCTGCATCTTCCCCATTTCAACACCTCCTGGCTTTCGGTTTAAGCAGGGATGCCCCAGGTTTTCTGCAGGCAGGAATCACCATCACCATCACCATAAAAAAAGGGTATGGAAAGGCTACATAGCAGGCATTGCAGAATTGCAGCTTGGTATGAATGAATTTTTTTTTTTAAAGGAGGGTGGGAGGGCAAGTGAGTTTGCAGAGCAAAGGCGCTGACAGCCCACTCCATTACACATCTGAGTTTTCTGTGCCAGATGTGGAAATGTTCCCAAAAGGTAACTTTGGTTTGTGTGTTTTCCCTCTCTCTCTCTAGAAAAATCAGCCTTGCAGAATTCTCATGGTGGTTTCTCTATTTTGTGTGTGTGTGTTTTTAAATTGTTTTATTGTATTTTAAGATGCAAGTAATATATGATTTGGGGACAATGGTGTTCATACAATATCAACTACTATGATGATTGAGATCATTTAAAAGATAACCAGGGATGGGTGGAGTTTGTAAATATTAACTATGATTTCTGACGTTATTGTGAATGGCCACCAGGTTGCTTCAATTGGATGTTTGGAGCTGAATATTTTTTTCTCTGAAATCTCTTCAGGTTTTCTTTTTTTAGAAAAGCATTTTATTATATTTATGCTCCAAGCAATAGATGATGCTAGTGGGGGGCAGGGGTATTTATGCAGTATTTAGAGAGGGGATTTTTAATTGTTGTAAAAGCTTTCAAGACAAGGCGACGGCTTTCTATGAATTATGATTTCTGATGTTTGTGCTGATGAACATCAGGTTGCTTCAACTGTGTAGTTAGAGCTGAATATGTTATGTTTTCTCTAGAAAGAAGGTAGCCATTCAGAATTCTCTTGGGGGGAGGTCCTCCATTTTGAGGGGGGTTTTGATGGCCTGAAGTCTTCGGCAGGAGGCAAAGTCTCCTGATGTCTTGGAACAGAAGCTCCTGGCCGAGAATTTTGAAAGCTCTTGAAGGACATCTATGTCATCTAAGGCCAGCAAACTTGGTCCAGCTCACACTTGGCTTCATACCATCAGCTGGGAAAGGTCTTCTTCATTGTGGCCTCTGGTGACCCAGGACCTTTGCCCCTGAGCAAGGCTTACCCCAACAGACTGCATGGCCCCCTCAGATGCCTGGTTGTTCCTCTCCCGCCTCAAAATGGCTAAGAACGCGATCCTCCTGAACTCAAGCTTTCCCTGGTGAGGAAGATGCTTGAGAAACTCAAGTGAATCAAAACAGTTGGTGCGAGGAAGCAGACAGATGGGAACCAGAGAGGGTCATCAATCAATTCTGAAAAATGAAGGTTGGGGGAGGAAGAAAATGCTGTTTGCTTCCACTAGAACTGCATTTGGTACTTCTCATATAAAATTAATCATTGATAATGCACCCCAGAAGCCTTTAGGGCTGTGGGAAGAAATAAGCAGTGTGGGCACCAATGATGGTTGTCTACCACCCCCTGGTGGTTCTTACAAGCAGTGAGTGTGCAAGGAAATGTGTGTGAGTGTGGCACGCTGGGACAACATCTCAGGGGGAAGAGGGAGCTGTCTCTGCTTAGCCCAAATGGTCTTCTTCTTTGTCCAGGTTCGGGGCAGGAGAACAAGGAGCACCAGAAGACGGAGGTGACATGTGGAAGTGAAGGAGAAAACTTTGGTGGGCTCCAACTGTAATGAAATGCAGGATACGGATGAAACTTTGCCCCAAGTTGGAAGCTTTGGTCCAGCAGCCTGGAGGTCTCCAAAAATGATGGCAGGAGTCTTTCCCAAGGTTTAGAATCTGGACCCCTCAGGACACAGAGCTTCTTCTGCCTGAACTATGGGCCTTCCTCTCCCTCTCCAGGAAGAATCATCACCATGCAAAGACTGAGAAAGTTCTCTTTGCTTTGGGTGACGGCCTTTCTCAATGGCTTTAGGTAGATCCCATATGCATCTTTCCTCCATCTGAAGGCCGGTCATGGCCCTCTTTTTTACTCCTTCTCATTCAAGGAGGTTGCCTTAGGTTCCAATGGAGGGCAAGCTTGTTGCTGACCAAGAAGCAAAATTAGGTCCACGTTGCCACTCATCTCTTCTTGTAGCACAGATAATTTACACATTGAGTGGATTCCCACAGTTAACTTGGCATCCAAAGGCATGGGTTCTTTCTTCTCTCTTCTCTTGGTTTCCCAGGCTAGTGTACGATCCTGGGATTTTCTCATCCAAACACTGACCAGGTCCGACCCTGCTTGAGAGTGGACAGTCCACACTCTAGTTCTAAACCAGTCCCTCTTTTGGTCCAAATCCTCAGATGGGATTGCAATGGGGATTATTAAGGCAGGAAAAACCACAATGGAAGCTTCCACCACACACCACCCGGGAAGCAGAAACCAACCTCCATCTCCTGTCGAATGAGTAGCCTTCTCCCATCCTCCTACCACAGATGCTGGGGGGGGGGGGGAACCTCTGCTGTGAGGTTGCCTAGAGACCACAACAGAGAGATGGGTTGGAAAAGGTCAGGCGCACCGATATTGCGAGGGTCGGATGGAGACAAAGCAACAACAGAAAAGCCACAACGAAAAGCAACTACGGTTATTTGGATAAAGTTCAGTTGTTTAGTTTAGCAGAGTTTAGTTTAGCAGAGTTTAGTTTAGCAGAGTTTAGTTTAGCAGATCTGGTCCAAGGGCAACAACAGAGCAGAGAGAAGGGGGGAACCAGCCATTACAAAGAGATTGATTTCCTTCCTCCACAGATGTTGACCTTATGCAAGTAAAACCAGATGTTGTCATCTCACAGCAGGACCTCTCAGCCCTTCCTGAGATGCCAGCAGGAGAAGAACAGGCCCTCCTCACCCCAAAGACGCCTTAAGACCTTTAACCTCAAAACTGGAGAGCAAAGGCAGACAGTTATAGTAGTTAAAATCGATGTAGCTGCGATGTATAATTTTTTCCCCTCCCACTTACCTAATAATCCTCTTTTGGGAGGGACCTGGGGAAAAAAAAATCACAAATACACACCACTCCACCAAGCCCAAAATAGAAACCTGCAGAATTAGATGTAAAATGGTTCACAAACTTGGGTTACATTCGTTTTTGTTTTCTCAAGTGGGTCGTGCTAAGGGAAAGCTATCCTGTCGGTTGGGTTGAGAAGCAGCTTCCCAGGATTTTTGGAAACTCCGTCTGGAGACAAACACAGCGGGAATTTTGAAGGAAAAGGAGAAAAGATTATGGAATCAGGGCGTCAGCTCCATGCACGTCAGACAAAAACAAGGAGATGCGGGAATCTTCTATTTTAAAAACAGTTTTTATTCTGCATATTTAGAAATGTGTAATTTTTAATAACGGCAAAGAAAAAAAAAAAAACCAGCCACACCTGAATAGCTAAAGAACCGATTAACAGAATGCAGTGGTGTATTATCTAAACAGAAAGAGTGTGGATGTGCCATAATAAATTGTCTATTAGTAAAAAAATACATTTCAGGGCACATGGTACAGTATCCGTTATCACAAAATTACAGTTGGGATACTTCTCTCTCTTTTTTTTTTCTTTTCCCCAAGAAGATAATCAAACTAGAGAATTCCAAGTTAGTCTTTAAATGCAGCACTTTAAAAAGGTAACAACTTTGTGCATTTTCAGTTTTTTGTTTGTTTATATATATATATTTATATATTTTTAAAAAGTCCTTGTTCTCGTGTACGGTAGAAATGCTGCGTTATTGCTGCCAGATTTCAAAGTTCAAGGCTCAAAAGGTCTGAGAATACAAAGATATTAAGAAACTTCCGTTTTGTATTATATATATATATATATATATCTATATATATATAATACATATCCTCGTATATATTATATATATATAAAAAAGGTAAAGCTTATAAAAGTTAATTTACAAACCAAGAACAAAAGTGGTACGCACAAGTTTTTATGTACAAGCAATCTAGAACGTCTATAAATTTTCCTCCCCAAAATGCAACAGCAGAAAACAAAATGAAAAATTAATAATAATAAAAAAGAAAGAAAAATTAAAAAGGAAAAAAAAGAAAGAAAAACATTACCATCGTTATGTTCTTCAGAATTCCCCTCTGCTTGAACAATGCAAAACCCAGGATGTCACTAACTCTCGGTTTCCCTCCGAAAGTGTTCACACAACCCTCAAACCACCCATCTCTCTCCACCCGAGTGGTAATTTCTTCTAGGTCAGTATGGAAGCCCTACCAATGTAGTAGTAGTAGTAGGGTGAGCTAAGATGAAGGATGAAAACTACGTTAAAAGCAGGAGGATAAGGCAACTCCGCTAAATATCATGTCTGTCATAGATGTGGTGAATTTAGAGAGGCACATGAACCACAATCAACCCCTTTGCATTATTCTCTTTTCTTGTAACAAAAGGGGTTACTGGAAAAAAGTGGGATTTTTTTTCACACAAACAGGGGAACTTGCAGGTGAATGAATCCTGGGTAAGAGAAGGACAAATTTCCAACTATTGTGCTAGCAAAATCTTTTTTCACCCCTCCCCTCCAAGGGAGGGGTAAAAACACAGGGAGGTGGGGGGGAGCCCTCCAGTTGCCACGTGTGTGTGTGTGTGTGTGTGTGTGTGTGTGTGTGTGTGTGTGTTTCCTCCAGAAAAGAAACAAAGGAATGGATGTCTTCTTTGCATATTCTACGGATGACGGTTTGAGGTGTTTGGTGTTTAAATTAAAAGGAGAAAACTTTCAACAAGACCAGATAAACGAAAGAAACAACAATAACGGGGGGGGGGGGGAATCACCCCTAATTCAATAGTGAATTATGAACCTCTGGTGGGGGAAGAAGGGAGGAAACACTAAATTGCATTGCTTCGGTGGTAGTTTAAGGTTTTAAGCAATGATGATGCGTTAAGTGTCCCGTTTTAAGGAAGGTGAGTGGCTTCCCCCGCCAGGACGTGGCGTGGCCCCTGCTGACCGGTTTGTTTAGCTGCTGCAAACGCATGTACCCTGATCCCACGGCTCAAGAACGTCCTGACTAGCTGCTGTTAGTCAAACCACAGATTGCTTAATACTAGGAGAACTGTTAATACTTGGAAAGAGTGGTTCAGTTTCTATGCAGGTGGTTGGTAGGCTTTTGTTTGTGGGTTTTTGTTTTTTTTTTGGTCTGGTTTTCTTTCTTTAAAAAATCTTGGTTTTCACACTCAGATCCACTCACTAAAGGTAAGGGTTAGAAGTGATCTATTAGAACTGACACACAATTGGCTCCAACAAGATAATTAGGATCTCCAGGAAGAGACTTGTTCTGCCAAGTTTTGGGGTCACCTGTGGGAGGAAAACAACGTAGTAGTTTAGTATCCATCATCAACAGGGGGACATCTTGGACAACAGTACCGTTAAAAAGTTAACAAGAATGTAAAAATGGCTCCCAGTTTTTCCTCCTCCCAGAGGAACAGAGGCAAACACATAACAAGGGGCAGGTTTTGGTTTGATATTCTGAACCATCCTGGAAACACTTCAAGGGCCGATAGAAGAGAGGATGGGTAGCTCATGTTGAAATGTGGGGTGCTCTCTGAGCGTGATTGTTTTCTTGCAGATATCACCCAGCACTGATGATGTTTCGTAGTCAGGTAATGAAATGTCTGCAAGAAAATAGCCAAGCTCAAAGAGCCTTACTTCAAGGAACTCCTGACTAGGAGACACTTCTCCGGTGTGGGTTACCACCTGATCTTCAACTTTCTACAGTGGGTGTTTTTCAACCTTAGCCACCAGTAGATGTATGGACTTCAACTCCCAGAATCCCCCAGTTTAAGGTCTTCAAAAGTTACCAAGGTGGAGAATTCTAAATCGTCAGATTTAGCCATGGGGTTCAGCAACCTGATATGCAGAAGTTCCAACGGGCTGGGGAGATGCTCTCCATGGAATCTAACTTCAACTCAGCTTCAAACTATGAAGATGGTCATAGTGAGTATTCCTCTCCTGGGAATGAAGGATGGCCAATTTTGGAGAGGCTCTTCGGATGACCTTCTGAAGCCCTGGAGAACCAAGCTGAGGCCAGCTGAAGATCAGGTCAAGGGCCCATATCTGCCTTTTTCTCCTAGAGGGGGCCGTGTAGAGCTTTTATGGGGTATCAGGCCAAAACAACCCCCTTTATACAACTCTCCTTCGGGATTGACAGTCCAACTCTGCACCCGTTTCCCACAACCTGGGCTAATTTTTTACCTGCTCGCTTTGCTTAAAACAAACCCATAAGGACAACGATGGAAACCCAACCTCTTGAAGTTCCATCCCAAAAGGGCAAAACAGTGAACGGTTTAAAAGAACAGGGTCATGAAGAGCAACTTTCAGACAAGGGTGGGGAAACAACCCTGTGACTTTTAGAGCATCTTGTCTCTATTAACCATGTTAGCTGTGGCTGCTAAGAATTGTCGGATCACAATTTTGTTACCTCTTTTCCACACCACTGTTTCCTCTAGCTATAATATAGTCTTGTCACAGAGCCCTGCTCTCTGAATGGATGCCATGTTGATTTTAGGTCTAATGTAGCTATTGAAATACAAGCCAAGATATGATGGGACCTTAGTTTCTAAGCCATGTTGACCCTCACTTTCTAAGCCAGCTCTTTCTGCAAATGTAAGGAAATCAGATTGTTCAGAACAAAGCTAAGATTTAGTTATAGGGTGCGATGCTCAGGGCAACCTAACAGGTTAAGTTACTACCTCCTTATGTTGGATTAATAGCACTTAGTAATTGCGCTGAAGACTTACATGCTGCTTCACAGTGCTTTACAGCCCTCTAAGCATTTTACAGAGTCAGCCTCTTGCTCCCAACAATCTGGGTCCTCATTTTACCGACCTCAGAAGGTTGAAAGGCTGAATCAATGTTGAACCAGTCAGGATCGAATTGTTGGCAGTGGGCAGAATTAGGAATAGCAATAGCACTTAGACTTATATACCTCTTCACAGTACTTTCCAGCTCTCAGCAATTTCCAGAGGCAGCGTATTTACCCAATAATCTGGGTCCTCATTTTACTGACCTCACAAGGGTGGAAGGCTGAGTCAACCTTGAACCTGTCAGGATCAAACTTCAGGCTGTCGGCAGAGTTAGCCTGCAATACTGCATTCTAACCCCTATGCTCCCACAGTGATTAAGATGCAACCAAAGTTAGCCTGATTTCTTTCTAATTGTTTCTTCCAGTTACTCTTGTTTTGGAGAAATCCCAATTATCCACTGTTCAATTTAAGCTCTGTATCGATTTCCACTACTTGTACCCTTATCTTTTACGAATGTGCAACCCCTGAAAGTCTTGGGAATTTCACAATCAGACACTCAGAACAACACAATGGGATTATGCAGGCAAACAAGAACATTCTTCCAAACCCACACCATTCTTGTGAGGAATGCACGGACATAACCAGGATCCACACTACGACCAAGTTGCTGGTTCGAATAGTGACCCATAAAAAGGGACACCCTTGAATTGTGACCTCCTTGGAATTGCAAAAGCAAGCCCATGTTTAGGAGAGTCCAGAAAAAATGCTCCCAATTCTTAAAAAGGGCAAATTGTTGGTGAATTCTGAGCTCCCCAAATATTTTGCTTTTCAGGTTTCTTTTTTTTTTTTAAATAGAACATTTTTTTAAAGTCAAACATCTACTTTTAACACTAAGCAGACATTCAGCTCCTTATCTAGATCACATAACTGCTGGTTGACAAACCAACTTCGAAGGTCATCTTTGGAAGCTGAGGTTCACCAGAGTGTTTGGACTACAAGTCTCCAATTTCCAGGGGCAACAGAGGAGAGAAACCTGGTGGAAGCTTGGCAGGCAAAGATTGGTATATTTTAGGACAGAAACGGCAGTGTGAACATGGGAGATTCATGGTTAGTTCAGGGAGAGAAAAAAACCCTCTGAGAACCGCTTGGTCCCTTGGCATTCAAGGATTCAGGGTGCTATGGGTCATTTAAAGTGAGGTGTGAAAGTTGCCCCCTTGTGCTTCATGAGATGAGATGAAAACCAAAAAAAGGACAATATAATTGCAAGGATAATGTGGCCAGCACATTTGAACATTTTGTTTTGTAAACATGATGTGTTGCGAGAGGTTAGTATGCGTCGTAAAATGTTCATTTCGAGAAAGACAAGAGCATGGAAAACATGTTAGGAGAAGCTCAGGAGAAAGAGACAGCGAGGAAGAGAGCGAAGAATCAATTAAGAGAACGTTTTTTGTTTTTTCGTTTGTTAGTTGGTTGGTTGGTTTAGAAAAAAAAGGAAAAGAAAACATATTTATTTAAAACATTGTATGGCTTTTACACTTCAGAAGACAGAGTTGGCCAGTGGTGAAAATTGTCCAGTGGAGCAACACAACAGCACACTGAATGAAAGTTAAGCTGCAAAGATGCTCAAGTACAAACAGGAAAAGGCAAATGCTTTAACACTGACACCCGCACAACCACAGCAGCGCCCAACGAAGACCCCAAACGCAGAAGCACAGGAGAAAGAGAGAGAAAGGGAGAGAAAGGGAGAGGGGGAGAGAGAACGTGGCAGGGCCACCTTAAACCCTCTTTTCCTTCATTTCAAGTTAATTCGTTACAAAATAAAAGGAGATTGAAAAGCAGGGTCTGTGAGTCAACATGAATGGGGGAAGTTCTGGATCCTCGTGATTGCAAGAGGTCCATTTTTCTAAGGCTTCCCAATTTATTTTTAAGGGGGTGGGGTGGGGAAGAGGGGGGCGCTGACACCCAGCAGCATCGCAATCCACAATGCGCTGAATTCCAGTAAAACGCAACCAGTTACGTCTTCACTACAGAACTAGACCTCCTATACTAAATGACCCAAATGCTGCTTTCGGTTCCCCCATCCACACACTGGCATTGAAAACGATAAAGATACACGAGTGAACAAGTACGAATACATTTTTTTTAAATACTGCACGCATAAATACATTGCTTCTATATATACCATAGGCAGATACGTACACATCGAAGGATGCCAAATATCTTATGGTTACGTGGCTGGAAACAAACACCCCCCCCCCCTTTAAACTTTTTTTATTTTAAAGTTATTGCTGCGCCCGTAAAAAGCTTTTCTGTGCTTTTTCTAAACTCTTACTTTGAAGCCCCCATCATACAGTTGCTTAAATTTTACACTGGGGCTTCTGTGCTCTGAGAACACGTTGGACCCAAACCAACGAGACGTTCTCCCTCTTCAGGGTGGGTGAGTGAGTGAGGGGCTTTTGTTCGTACTACTTTAGGGCAACACGGGAGAATCCCACCTGCTGCCAGGTTTCTCTGAACCCAGAATACATTGCAAAGCCATTCGTCTCTCCGTTACATCTCCCAATTTAGGAAAGAAGCATTAAATACAGGCAAAGTTCTCAACTTACAACAGTGCAAAGTTATGACGAGCACTGCAAAACCTGACTTACGACCCCTTTTTTTTCCCACCCTTACAACCGCTGCAGGGCTGCGTGAACAAAATTCAGAGGCTTGGCAACTGCTTGAACTTGTGATGGTTTGCAGAGTCCCAGGCTTGTGCAAATCCCCCTTTTGCAACCTTCTAACAAGCAAAATTGAATAATTCAGGTATTTGTTTACAAATTGTGGCAAGGAAGGTCTTAAAACGGGGGGAAAACTCCCTCGATAACCATCTCAAGCACAGAAAATTTGGGCTTAATGCTGGTCATAAGTTGAGGACTATCTGTTTATATTTTTTGGGGGTGGGGGGTGTTTGAAAGCAAGGGCTTTTTTGGGGTGGGGGGGTGAGAAAGGGCCCTTTTCTTAAAACTGCTAAATCCACCTGTTCCATCAGAAAAACCCTGTGCAGATGTTCATTGTCTTGGGATCGAGATTGGAAAAACCCTGTGCAGATGTTCAGGGATCGAGATTGGACGAGCAATGAAGAACACAACTGGGTGACACAACTTAAGACACAAAGGACCAAAAAGAAAAAATCCCAGAAAGAAAAAAGGAGCAGATTTCTCATCTATTAATTTATCAGTTGCTTGTCTGGAAGGGCAGCTTGGCAGCTGTGCCCGTCTCGCCGAAAAGGGAGGGAGAAAGAGAGAAAAGGAGGGAAAGGAGGAAATGGCACAAGGCAAAGACAGCGGATAGATAATTGCGGCGTTAAACCGGACTGTGCAAAACATTCTGGATTATCTACCGTGTCAATTTTGATTTGACTTATCACGATTTGGTTGCAAATGGTTTGGTTTGGTTTTTGTTTTGTTTTAAGGAAGGGTGAGGAAGACGTTGGCAATGACACATGAAATGGAGAGCGGAGACGAAAAGACAAAAGAGATTTAGTCCCATCTCAAGATTTCCACAGTGGGGGTGGGGTGGACCCCCACCTGGGACAGGTGAGCTTAAATTATTCGATAGCACCCATAAGCCCCCAAAGGACAGAGGGAGGACAGCATACCCGACGAGGAGTCGGAGGATTTTAGAGCAAAAGACCAACCATCAGGGGTCATAGACGCACAATGTGGCAAACGCAGCTCGACGGGCTTCAGGAATTTGAGTCCATGCGGCCCACACATGACCAGGGGGCTCAGGAGCGTCTCGCCTGCGGAGGAGGACAGGAAAAAGGAGAGGCGTTGTTAGCAGGGACTTCGCACCCCTCCCGACGGGCCCACCTGAGCCCACAGACGCACCTGCTCTCAGCTTGGGAGCCATTTTTCTTTTCCTTTTTAAAAAATAGCTTTTATTAAATTTTACACTTTTAAAAACAAACCATGTACACCATTTTTGCAGTAAGTTGTGGCATCGACTTTTCCATTTTCATTTACACAAACACACAGACACAAATAAATAAAACAAAACAAACTATTCTAATAATACGAGTTCCAGGTATACTTTTAAAAGAAGAAACAGACATCCTGCAATCTACGGAACTTAAAATTAGATTTAATGTACTTGTAAAGGCAGAGATCTCTGTAATGGTAGCTTAATACTCTGATGATTTCAGCAGAAGCTGATGAACGCTTAGTAAGTACATTAAATGTAATTTTAAGCTCTGGAGATTGCAGGGTGCCTGTTTCTTCTTTTACATACATACATATATACCCTGTTTCTCCAACAATACGGCCTCCCCCAATAGGAAGTCCCAGCATGTTTTATAGGCAGGAAATGAAATTAAGCCCCTCCCACCAAATTAAGGCCCATATTAAAACATGCGAAATGGGGGGGAATGGGGAGGGCTCGCCATTAGGAAGTACTTTTGTTGCACACCCAGATATGGTGCTGCCTGCGTTGACCCCGATACGAAGTGCCCCACCAACGCCGAGGTCAACATCCAAGCCGTCGCCGCCCGTCCCCCTGAAGATGCAAGGGGGGGGGAATTAAGTCACCCCCAAAAAGACGGCCTAGCCACTTTTTCGGGGCTCAAAAAAAAAAAAAAGACCTGGCCTTATTATATGAGAAACACAGTATATATTAACATATATACATACACACATACATATACATATATAATTTACATTTATATTTTGCATTATCTTTTATTCCTGTTATCTAACCAAATATACCATATTTCACAGACCATATAATATTCTTGTTCTTCTTTCTCCTGCAATTCCATTGTACGTTTATTCATTTCTGCACAATCCATAATTTTCTTTGTGATCATATTATATGTGAGACTGCTCTCTAATTTCCAATTTGGGGCATAGGTCATTCTAGCTACTGTCAGTATATGTATTATTCAATGTCCTTCTTATATTCACCTCTGATTATCCCTAATAAAAACATTTCAGGCTTAAGTTCTACTTTTAAACCAATTATTTCTTGCAGCCAGATCCTTATTTTATTTCAAAATTTCTTCACTGTAGAACACAACCACCACATATGAAGGTACCTGGTTTCTTTTTGCATTTCCAACATGCCGGGTTCAAATTTGGGTAAATTTTGGCTAATCTCGCCGGTGCTAGGTGCCAAGAATAGAACATTTTGTAGATATTTTCTTTGTACGCAGCTGCCATAGTTAATTTATAGTTTTTCATCCAAAGTTTTTTCCAATCTTCCAATTGTATATTATATCTGAAGTTTTTCATCCAAGCAATTGTTTGTTTCACTACCTCCTCTTCTCTGTCAACTTTTAGAAGATAGCTATACATTTTTCTTATACATTTTTCTTCTGGTCCTAATAAGATTTTATCAATTGGTTGTGGTGTTCTAACTATGCCAAATTCTGGAAACCATTTTTCTTTAAGACTTCTGGGCTGCCACATTCAGTGCCTGGGAAATTGGGAGATAGGGCGACTTCAAGGAGCGGTGGAAAATTTAAAATAACGCCTCATAAAATTTGCTTTCAAGGAAGTACCAGGGAAAATAGATCCAGCTGCCTTTTGGAAAAGCACCTTTGGGGCAGGGAAGGGCCATGAAAGCTTAGGGCCATGATGGTGTATTTGGAAATACCAGAAGTGCCCAAACGGGCCTGTTTTTCGGCTTCGAGCCCCTGGGAGGGCAAAAACAGCCTCAAATGGGCTGGGAGGCGCGCATGAGGAGTGCAGGTAAGAAGGGGGTGCTGCTGCACGCGCATACGCAGGAAGGAGGCATTGCATTGTTTCGGCACACCACAACAAAAAGGTTTGCCATCACTGGCTTAGGGGGAACGTTGCCCTCTTACCTTTCTCTTTGTCTAGAGGCGGAAGGATGCTGTTATCCCGGCAGACTTTAAAATAGATCTCCTGCTCTATTCCCTCTGGGATGGCTCCTTGCGGGATAATGATGCTGACGCCTGTCTCTATGGAGCTGAGGACACCCCCGTTGCTGTTAAAAACGCCCCTCGCGGTGGCGATGACCGTGTGGCCTTCCTCTTCCTCGTCATCTTCCAAAGCAGAAGGACTGAAGACAGAGAGATGGAATTTAGACCAGGCCTTCGAGTTGCTTCCCACGCCCGGTGGTTTGCTTGCAGGCGTTGTACTACCCAACTAAATCACTTCATCAGCGTGAGGGAGTGTGGAGCTGGCTGCCCGTTTATATGCAGGTAGCCCCCACCACCACCACTTGCGATCACAACCGAGATCTGAATTTCTGTTGCTAATCGAGGTCATCGTAAAGCAAGTCAGGCTCAACTTTACAACCTTTCCTGTACAATTATCAAGCAATTTTTTTTTAAAAAAACTGTCTTTTAACGACCCTTTAATCCCTTGCATCGGGGTGGAGTTGGGGCAATGAAATGGAGCTGAGCGTTTACTGGCCAGATGCCCTTCCTATCGCCAATGCAGAGTTAGCAGCTGCTATGTACTCATCGTGCCCAGAGAGAAAAATCTGCTGTTATCTAGGATCGAACTCAAGTCTCCTGATTGGGAGGTGAGAGCTCCACTTGTGATGATCCGGGGAGTGGCACAAAAGCAAAACAGTCACATAAGAAGCGTCCCTTTAATACCTCCAACTTTACACCCAATGTCCAGGTTACCTTCAGCTGGAGAAAAAAAACTCTCCCAGGAAGAGTCTTTAAGTGGAGGAAATTCAGTCCAAAAACAAAGCACATACAAACTATAACTAAAAATCCACACAAACCATGCTGCAGCAATTAACTGGACAGGGCAGGAGAAAGAGTTGCAGACGCTAAAGGCCAACAAAACACACACAGTTGGGAAGACGTCAGGAACCCAGATAAGCCTCAACAATACTAGATAATTTACGATTTGCTCCCAACAGTTTGCTGTGCGCAGTTTCCCTTTTTAAACATTGTGTTCCCAGCTGCAGCTAATGAAGGGAATCAGGGCCCTTTCTCCCCCCATAAGCCATGCAACTCATGTTGCTCCCTTCTCCGTTCCTCCCTACATGCCCTAGGATAAAGAGGGAATGGGCCTGGATCTTCCTCTGTATTCCCTCTCCCTTGTTCTACCTCTCTCCTGCTCTGTCCAGCTGGACTTTGCCCCTCCCCAGTTTCCTCCACAGCCAACGGTTAAGTGAATCTGGTTTCCCCCCATTAACGGGTCAGAAGCAATCTGGAAAAGTCCCAAACGGCTGTGGCATGACTGGTGTAAAATACGTAGCCCTACTACATCCTTCAGGGGAACTCGTTACCTGACGGGGATGGCCTTCGGCACGGCGCTGATGTTATTTGGTTGGTACTTGAGCTTGTCCCCTTGGCCGGAGAAGCTCTCCAGGTTGCTCTCAAACTCGGGCTGAGCGGAGCTGTGTGCTTTCAGAAGAGGCTGGGGAGAATGCTGAGGCTTGGCTGAAGGTATCTCGGAGGGCTTCGGGAGGGTCTCCTCCGGCAAGAGGTTGTGGTTGAACTTGGGGCTCTCGAACTTGCGCTCAAAGGGCCGGGCTGCGCTGGTGTAGGGCTTGGAGGAGGTGGTGAAGCGGTTGTAGGCAGGGGTGGTAGTTTTGGCGAGCTGCTCGACCCCGTTGATGGGTCCTTTGTCGGGGAAGCTCTTCTGAGGATAGTAAGTAGCCTGCACCGTGTCTTCTCGGCTGGAAGATCTGAAAGCTGCTGGTTTGTTCTGAGGCAGGGGCGGTGGCAGCTCCGGTTTGGACAGCGGGGAATTCTGGAAGTCTGGCATGGAGTAGATGGCAATAAAATATGTTTAAAACAAAAGGCGAAAACAAGTGGAGGTGATAATATCTTAAAATCAGCAAGTACAAGTTATTGAGCCCTCCCATTTCCTCCCTTCCCCACCTCCTTTTACAAAAAGAAAGAAAGCAGAAAGCAAAATTAAATCCATCCGATTCTAAACAATGACATCACAGTTCTTGCTCTTCTGGACAGAGACTTGGACAATCGGACTTTCTGCCAACTGACAGAATGGGGAGCCAAATTGTGGTTTTAATATAGGTGTCAACTCATAAAATATTTCTCTGGTCTTTTAGAGTTGCCAGCAGAAATGAAATGGGGGAAAGTAGTGCATTTCTTAAATGCTTTCATAGATAATTGCTAGGGTGGCCAAAGCTTCTGGCGTGCAAGATTATTACTGGAGAGCATGATTGATGACTCTTGGCTATGGATGTGTCCCATTGGAGAATATACATCCAGGGGATGGGGGGAAGACCAGGGTCAAGGATGAAATGAATGATGTGTTTCAGAGTTGGCTGCACCCAGATAGCACTGGCATGTTCACTCCTAATAACTTTATTTTTTTAAACTCTGACAGATGCGTCTAGAGACTTATGATTTGAATGGGGGTGGATGCCGGAGTCCTGACAATAGATTTTGCCTGTTTATTATTTATCATTTTGTTCTAGAATTTGTAACTGGATATTCAACGGGTGTTTTTATTCGTTCTGATCTTTGACTATAATAAGCCTAATTTGATTTTGACTTTCTGCTAAAATCTGTTGTGGTCAGTCGGAAGCCTGCGAAGATGGCAGCAGACTCGGACAGTGGGGAAGAACATGGGCCAGTCTGGGAATCGGGGGAGGACTCGGACGAGGGTTCTGCATCCAATACAGAGATGGGGCCAGAGCCATCTGGGAGTTAGCACTCCGAGAAGCCTCCAGAATCTGACAGCAGCGAGGCAGAGGAACAAGGGGAGCCTGTTCCCAGTGCATGCATGCACAGAGCTGCCAGAAGAACAGTTAAGACAAAAGGGGCAACTCGGGAGTAAGGCTTGGAGGTGATTGCCCCTCTCATAAGACATAAAGGAGGAGCAAAGAAACAGGAATCTTTGCAGGAAGCAAGTTTATTCATACTGTTCAGTTTGAAACCTGAAACTCGGTGGTGAATTTGTGTTCCGTTTTAACCTCATATAACTAATTGGTCATTTGTTGGCAGCATTTCAAGGAAGATAAAGGTACGTGCTTATCAGACTTATCCTAAAGGACTTTGGCAGAATTCCATGGGATTATTTACAAACTGTTTGAGACTCATTACAGGCTGCGAATAACTAAAATTCACAGCTGTTGAAATAAAGAAAAACGGGCTTGGGGACTAACCTGTGTTTGTTAGTGTCTCCCTAAGCCTTGGTCAGAACAAAATCAGATCTACAACTCACTTAAGAACTGTGTCGCTTAGCAAATTTGCCAAATTTTTTGGCTCAATTGTGGTCGTAAGTCGAGGCTACCTGGACCTGTGTCTTCCTTTTTGCAAACTGTCATCTCACAATGTCCGTGTCAGGTTTCCTTTTGAAAACATTTTTGGGGGCTGTTTCTAATTTCCAATATGTGCTATAATTCCGGATTGTATCAGATCTGGAATAATATCAGGTTTCCAAGTGATAAAATCCATTTAAAAAGAAAAGAGCCAAGTCAGTCTTCCAAAACAAGGAAAGCATCAAATTGGCAAAGTCTATTGTAATTGTGGATCTGACACAACCCGGAATTACACCACATAATATTGGAAATTAGAAACAGCCCCCAAAAGTCACATTCCCCAACAGAAGTAAATCAACGTTGCCTGGTGTCATCTATCTTCAGCTCCAGGTCTCAGCAGGGTCAGCTTTCATTCCCACAGGAAGGAGAACCACCTCGTCTAAATCACCCTCTCTATCTCCACTCCTCCCAGCTTAGGAATGTGGCAAGCTCGAAACTCTTCCTCCCGTAACCAGCAAAGAGGAAGAAAGAAAAAGAAGGTAAGATATGGCTAAATAAAATAGCGATGCATATGTCAATTTCGGGCTTGACAGTCCGATTTGCTCCCCACAAGACACAAATATTTCAGTGGAAGCAGAACGAAGCTGAGCCTCACCTTCAGCCAAGACCGACTTGGGTTGAAGAGACACGATGGGGTTATTGATGGACTGAGGTTGGGTGTACTGTACGGAGGGCACCGGGAGAGTTACTTGAGGAGGGGGCTCATAGCGCTTGTCCCCAAGGCCCCTCTCCAGGGGCTCCACATCTACTGATTTCCCCCTAGTAGGACACAAGAAAGAGACATCAACCCTACAAGTTCCTGATGTTCAATTTCCCTGATTCAATTCCCGGAGACTCTCCAACAATTCCACCCACAAAGAGTATTTCATTTCTGGGACAATTCCATGGATTTCAACTCCAAGAATTCTCCAGGCCTGACTGGGGAATTTTGGGACAGTCCATACTCTCTTGGCTGGAAAATTCTGGAGTTGAGTCTCACCCATTTTCAGCTTGCAAAACGCTGTTTTAGACCGGGGCTTTCCAAACTTGGCAAGACCTATGGACTTGAATTCCCAGAATTCCCCAGCCAAGCCTGGGAGATCCCTTAAAACAGGGGTCATCAAACTTGGCAACTTGGAAGACTTGTGGACTTCAACTCCCAGAATTGAGTTGCTAAGCTTAAAAGAAATGTTTTTAAACCTCAGCAATTTTATGAACTTCAGCTCTCAAAATTCTCCATGGCTGGCTGGGGAATTCTGGGAGTTGAATCCCACAAGTCTTAAAAGTTGCCAAGTTTGGAGAGCCCTGTTTTAGACTCTCCCTGACCTTAAAGGCCCCCAAATTCTGCTCACCCACCCCCAAATCTTAGGAAAAAGAAAAGCAGACAGGGACAATAATGGAGGAAGACAAGGAAAGAGGGCTGCCTAGAGAAAGCCACAGGACAAGGAAACTTTGTTATAGGAACGAGAGACAAAGAACATAGAATGATAGAGTTGTAAGGGACCCTGGAGGTCTTTTAGTCCAGTGGTTGCCAACCAGTGGGTGGTGGTCTGCAAAGAAATGTCATTCCCCAAAGCACCCCCCCCCCCAAAGCAATTAATCCAGGCAGCATGGGAACACAAGGCTGCACCAACATGGCCTGTGGGAAAACAAGGCTTGCATCGCCCCACGCGCCTGGCCACTGAGCTGATTCTTTCCACTTCTTTCTTCTGATTTTGGCTGCATGCAAGGGAAGCAGCAAGTCTGTCCTTCTCTCCCCCAAACTCTGCCAGAAATGAGTCTTTGGGACCCTGCAAGGCCTCCTGCTCCAAGGGGCTGCGGCGGCATGACAAGTCTCACAAAGACTCCTTTCTGCGGAGTTTGAGGGAGAGAAAGAAAAACTTCTGCTGCTCCTGCTGCTTTCCTTGCATGCAGCCAAAAGTCTCCCTCTCTCCCCTGAGAATGGAGCTGGAGATGGTATCCTGCAATCCCAAATAAAGAACGATCGATCGGTAGGAAAACGGGGTGGGAAATTTTCCTGCAGACTTTTTTGGGGATTTCCTCAGAGTCTCTGGTCCGCGGGATTTAAAATCATGAGTTTGGTGGTCCCTGAGGTCCAAAAGGTTGGCAACCCCTGTTCTAGTCCAATCCCCTGCTCACGAAGGAGGAGGAAGCATGCAGAAAGAGGAACGAAGCCTTACTTGGAAGAGTAATTGGTGTAGTTCAACTGATTGTGAACGGTTTTTCCTGGCTCCGCATGATGGCTGCTGGGGACTTGGGCGGCCGGCTTGCTGTCGTAGCTCCGGCGGTCGAAATAGGAGAGCTGCTTGCGGTAATATTCCTCATCTTCTTCCGGGTCGTAATGGTTGGCTCGGACGATGTCCTCAGGAGGCTTGGCTTGAGGTCTCTGCGGTTCAGGGGCTCTAGCAGCACCGGAGAAATTCAAAGGGGTTTTTATTTATTCTGCACCTTTATTGGTTTGATAAAGAACTCAAGATGGCTAACGTCTTCCTCCTAATTTTTCCCCGTATGGAAAACGGCAGGATTTGGGCGGAAGGGAGAAGTGGGAGCTTTCGCACAGGAAGGAATAAGCTCCAAATTGTGGTACAAAAACACGAGGTTTGTATTTTAAAAAGTAGGAACCGGGGCACTTTGGGTGAAAAGGTAGTCCTCGTTTAACGACCTTTCACTGGGATTAAAAATTAACTCTGTGGCCAACCCTCGCCAGACAGAGGGGCTTCAGAGGTCTGCAAAGTGAAGGAAAGCTGAAGCCAGATCCTAAGTTTCATTCAATGACCAAAGGGCCAGTTCTAATTGTGGTCACTAAACGAGGACTACTCCTAAGTCAGTTAACAGACCGGTTACATCTTTGGGATCATTTCAGAGGAACAACCCACAGAGCTGTCTCTTTGTGAAAAGGCAGACACCAGAGTCGCCGCCAGGTATACGCCGGCAGCTTCTGTGTTGATGGTGTCTGTTGCACAGCTCCGCCTCCATTTACCTGTAAGCTGATTTGTCACTTGGGTTTTGAGAGGCTGTTTTGGGGCCGGTCAGCGGTGCCACATTTGGCTTAGGCGCAAGTTCCGGAGGGTGCTAAAAAGCAAAGAGAGAGAAGTCAGAGAAGAATGGCCACAACCCCACGGAGGAGCTTATTTGATGACTGTCTGGGCAACCCAGCTTCCTGTCTGTACAGAGGAGTCGGTCCAGCCAGGGAGAGCCTGGCACTTTAAAAAGGAGAGCCGTTTCAGCAATATTAATATTAATATTCAGCAATATTAACATTAACTTCTAGTGTGGATTTAATTCTCCTGCCCTTGGAAATCAATCAGCATCACACCAATCATTTACAGTGTGAACAATTTTAAGTTGATATTGCATAAAATTGCTGTCCTTGGGAAGGGAGGGAAGGGGAGAAAAGGAGGGAGAAAGGAAAGGAGGGAGGGTGGGAGGGAAGGAAGGAAGGAGGAGGGAAAGAGGGAGGGGAGAAAAGAAGGCCAGAAGGAGGGAGAGGAGAAAAGAAGAGAGGGAGGGAAGGGGAGAAAGGAAGGGAGGGAAAGGAGGAGGAAGGGAGGGGAGAAAAAGAAAGGAGGGAGGGAGGGAGGAGAAAAGGGGAGGGAAAGAGGGAGGGAGTAGAGAGAGGAAGGAAGGAGAGAGGGAAGGAGGGAGGTGGGAAAGAGGGAGGACAGAAAAGAAGGAAGACAGCAAGGGTGGAAAGGAGGGAAGAAAGAAAGGAAGTAAAAGATGGAGGAGAGGGAGGAAGAGGAGGAGAAAGGGGGAGGGAGGAGAGAAAGGAAGGCTGGAAGGAGGGAGGGAGAGAGGGAAGGAGCAGAGACAGGAAGGGACGAAGGAAGGAGATGGGAATGAGAGGGAGGGAAGGAAGAGAGGAGCTTTAACTGCCTTCCACGTGTTATTTCTCAAATCCCCCAATGCCACCAGATACTAAGGAGAGGAAGAGGCTGCCCAGAGCCCTTCCGTGGCTCTACCTTCACCGCGGAGAGATCGTTCGAGTCCTTGATCTTTTCCAACGACGAGGAGCGCTTGTTCTCAAACATCTTCACCCGGGTGAGCACCGACTGGGGCTTCATGGCCGGGTCATCCTCCTCCTCCTCGGCGGGCGGGGTGGGCAGTGCTTTACTGTTGCAAGGCAGGACTTCGGGCTTGCTCTGGGGAGGGGGGGGAGGGCCCCCGGTGCCGAGGGCCGCCTCGTAGGGACCTGCTTTGGTGCTGAAACCCGGCGGAGGCGCTTGCTCGTAGCCTCGCGGTTGCGACTCGTAGTAATGCTTTGGCTCGGGTGACCTGGGCACCGTGGCAGAATATGGCTGGGGCTCCGACTTGTACCTCCCATGGACTTCATAGCCGGGGGGAGGGGGCTCCTCGTACCTCAGCTGGGAGAGGTTGAAGGCTTTTGGGCCAGGCTCGTAGCGGGGCCGGCTATCGTAGGCCACGGGTGTTGATTCTTCGAAACGAGGCTGTGCTGCGAAGTAGCCGCTGCGCGCTGCGCTCTCCTCCGTGTTGGCCCGAGGGTCAAAATCCCGGGGCGGCTGGCTCTCGTAGGGTGGCCGAGGCTGGTAGGGCTGCTTCTCCTCGTAATACATCCAGTGGTCTTCGTAAGGGGGCACGTTCTCCTCATAGGGCAGGCGGGGGTCATAGCTGTGAGGGAATGGGTCCACGTAGTTGGAGGAGTCGTAGCGGTATGCCAAGGGCTCGTAATCCCGGTTGGCCGGTTTCTCCGGATACGGACCCTGTAGTTCATAGGTCAGATTAGGGTCTTTCTCTTGTCTCTGTCCTGTCTGCTTCAAGGCAAAGTTTTGACGAGGGAGGTCCTCGTTTACAAAGGGCTCCTTCCGGTACATCTGTGGAAAAAGAGCGTTTTGCTGCAGTCAGACATTTCTAAATATCTACATCAGGGGTCTCCACCCATGGCAACTTTAAGACTTTTGGACTTTAACTCCCAGCAAAGCTGGCTGAAGAACTCTGGGAGTTGGAAGTCCACAAGTCTTAAAGTCATCACGGTTGCAGAGCCCTGATCTAGAGTCAATACATCTGGATCAAATTAGGGTTTTACCACACCCAGATCATCGAAATTTTAGCCATTTTCAAAAGCTGACCAGCACTCCTTGCTTAGTGACTGCCTTGTTCAGCAACCAAATGGCCCAATTCTTGCATTTATGATCCTCCCGGGTGTCTGAAGCCAAGGAAAGCTGAATTCTGATTGTAAGCCTGGTTGTAGTTTTTTACACACCATAGCAATTACTCCACGACAGAGTTGCCAGATATAATCGTGGTTGCTAAACGAGGAGTGCCGGATAAACTGCTAGTCAAAATCAGCCTAACAAACACTCCTCTTAAAAATTTAGCCCTGCTCTGAATCAAATAGTCCTGAGACTGTCACTGCTGTAGCCCATTCCCCAGTGATTCAGCTGGTTTGCACCAGTTTGGGAGAACCGGTTGTTAACTTTCTGAGCAGTTTGGCAAACTGGTTGTTGGAAGAAATCATTAAGGCGGAGAACCACTTGTTAAATTATTTGAATCCCACCACTGCCATTCCCACACAGCTGATCAAAATACAGGGTGACCCAAACCCGTTTTTATTTCATAGTCAAAAATAGTCCCTGTGTTATTTATCAATCTGGAAACAAGGCTGCAAATTTTCTAAAAAGCGCATCAACCAAGGAAGAGAAAGCTTCAGCCACGCAGCAACATCGCTTAGTAGGAACAAACAATGCAGAACAAAGGAACGAAAAATTTGAGCCGTGAAGCTTTGAAATGCGAAACGTCAGGAGGCACCTCTGGGAATTGAGTTGCCACAGAAATGTGGATCGACCCTTGAGTGCATGCAAATCAATGACCGCTTCCCCCACCCAAATTAAAGAGTCCCAAATTAAGACATTATTGTTTTTCCCTGAAGTTCTTTTGGATTGAAGAAAGGAAAGGTGGCTTGGCGGCAACAAGAGTCTTTAGTAAGCAAGCAAAAGCGGGTACGATCAAGCAATGATTTTGACCGACAGCCCTCGGACCCATAGTAGGAGGTCGCGGCGCAGCCACGGGGTACCTTAGTTGAATCTACGTGCGGTGGTAAGGAAGGCAGCTCCTGGTCTCTGAGCACTATGTGGGGCGCCTCGGGGCCAGCCATCCTTAGGGGCCCCGCTTGTGGCTGGTACGAGTTGTAGGGGGCCGCCCCAGGTTCCTCCAGCCTGGGGAGGCTTACACAGGGGTTACCGGCAGACGTCGAAGAGGCCGGCCCCCCTGTTTCTGGCGACGGGGAAAGGTAGGGGGGTGAAGAAGCCTCTGCTTTCTGCGAAGTGTTTAAAATAATAGGTTTTGGTCAAGCAGAGTCTCTTCCCAGTGCATCAAAAACATTGTTAGTATTGTTTCTTAAATTTATAGGCTGCCCCGTCTCACCGATGAAGCAATTCTGGGCGGCTTATGGCTAATAGTTATAATCACCTCATAATCCCTACAGAGGTATGTTTTATATGCATTGAGTCCGGGGTGTGTGTGTTCCTTTCGCGTTTGAAACTGGACTGATTTAATATTTTTCCCCTCAAAAGGACAATAAAGGAATAAAAACAGAGCAATTTGATGGACTTTGGGAAGAAAAACAAAGGCAGATGCAGTAGATTCTTTTATTTCGCTAAGCGAGTCTCTTCATTTCCCTGCTAAATTCACCATGATCTATGGTAAATCCTCAAGTTACGACTGTTAATGGAGCCTCTGCATTATGATCCTTAAGTTGTAACGGGCGTAAAATGGGTCAGTCACCTAACTGATTTTTACAATCTTTTCTGCCGTGGTCTCTAAGGGCCAACGGTTTGCTAGGGGTGTGCAGTTTGGCCAAAAACCATCATAAAGTAGGATGGTGTCTCTGTGGGAGACTGCAAATGGCTCAAATACAGTTGTGTTGCTCGGGTGTGGTCATGTGACTATGCGGGGAGGGGGGGCGGCAGAGAGGAGACTATTAAAACTTTGGATCTGGGTTGGTCATAACTATGGAAACATCACCAAGGTCACGATAAGAACATGGGAGTTGTTGGTCCACCAAGGTTGCTTTTGAGAAATTAAGGAGGGATTAAATAACCCACGAGTGTCCACTCAGGGTCCTAGGTTGCTGGGAACTGGAGAGCTTTGCTCGTCTTGGCTTCTGCGAACATCCTTACCGGTTGAGCAGTAGAGTTTTTAAAACCCGGAGATTCTATCCTGGGATTTGGCTGTGGCTGGCCTTGGGACCCATACGGAGGGTAGTTTTGGTTCTCAGCATGGACCCCGGATGCTTCTTCTCTTACGGGTTCGGAGGAGCGTGTAATGGCAGATTCTGGGGGGGTCCCAACCTCATCGTTGAGTGTCTCGTCCAGCTCTTGGTCTGTGTAGGCTCCACCTTCCGTGTCCGTGTCCTCGTAGTCAGAGGTGTGCCGGCTGTCGGTGCTGTACATGGAGTACTCGCTACCTGGAGCCGACAGGTAGGAGAGCCGGTCATCATGTAGATCAAGGTCATCACTTGTAGTGCCATCGGCCTGTTTTAGATACATCAGAGTTGGACAATTGAATGGGGAGATGGTGGGATCACGTTGGTCTCCACTGCAAAGGAGACCAAACAGCTACCTCTCCTTGGGAAGTTGCTCAAGAGTTAACTCTTGAGTTTCCTCCAGACCAGGGGTCGTCAACCTTTTGGACCTCAGGGACCACCAATATGAATTTTCACTGGTGGTGGCTTGCTCTCATTGGTGGGAAAGTCGGTCCCCTATTCCAGAGCTGCAGGAGTCACAGGACTGGCCCTTTGGTCCCCCCGGAGCAGTTCATCCTCCACTCAGGTGCACCGGCTTGCCAGTTGCTGCTCCGGGATGACCAAAGGGCCAGTCGTGTAGCTCTGAAATAGGGGACTGACTTTCCCACCAATGTCATCAAGCCACCCCGGGGCGGATTTCCCTCTTCCGCCATTGGTCTTACCTTCCAATTCCAGCTTGTGTGGCTCTACTCAAGGTAAGATTTGCGCTCGGCTGAAGGGTGGGGGCCAGCAGGTGGGTGGGCCATGTGGGCAGCGCAGCCTTATGTTCCCATGCAGCTTGGTTTAATAGCTTGGGGGGGGGGGGCATTTCTTTGCGGACCATCAAAATTTTCTCACGGACCATCAGTGGTCCCCGGCCCACTGGTTGGCAACCACTGCTCCAGGTTGAGGTAGAGAACGCTCAGAGAAGACCAAGGAGCCCACAAACTAAGCCCTGAGTTACAAATATTCTCTTCTAAGATACAGAAATCTCTTTATCTAAACCTGGAAAGAACCACTGCTATCATCAACACTGCTGAGTTTGCTCAACATCCTTCCTATAGCTTTTTCCTAACACCAGCTGACAAGCTCCTCTGAGAGGTCCAGCAGAAGAAGTCAGAGACATTGTAAGCTGCTGCTTCTTCCATCCAACTTCACCATGAGGGACAGGATGTCTACCAGCCAGTAGCCCACCAAGGCAGATGTTCATATTCCCCCAAACCTTGGCTATCAAGCATGCAAGTTTCAAGAAGGATCAAACAACCCTTTGCCAACCGAGTCTCTATGTCCCTCATCTCCAATCCCTGGATTGGGGTATCTACTTCCCAGTTAGTTCTTCTTCAATTGGTCCATACTGATTTCAGACATGGCTGCCTTCAAACCTTTTCCAATCAAGGGAAGAAGTTCACTTTCACCTAGAAGTCATTGTGATATTGAACAGCTTAAAACATGACATCTGCGAGCAAACAGGAAGAATTCCATACCTTTCCTTCTGACACCCAAACTAGCTGGTTTTGTTGTTGCTGAATCGCTTCCTTGAGTGCTCCATACCATCCGTCATTCATGGAATTCAAGTTAATGGTAGCTAAAGGCAGACAGAAAAGGGAAGGAAAAGCCAAGAGAGAGAGGTAAGGCGCTGAAATTAAGTCACAGCCATAACGTACACCATGCACACAATGCTCTTCGTGGATTCTAGAAGCCTTGGAAGTTACAGAAGAGCATGATTTTCAGAGTTTAGACCTGGGATTCAGAAATCCTAAAAGAACTCCCTTCCAAAGTTAGGTTGGACTGGAGGAAATATTCCAGTTTTGTCATCTATCTTGAAAGTGTCAGAATCCCAGGGCATTCCCTGGGAAGAGCAAACAGGGTTTGTGAGACTTTGCAGAATGTGGCTGATTTCACTAAGAACCTTCAGTGATGCTTTTCAGACATGATGGTTCGACATTATCTATTTCAAGGATACATGTTTTGGAAAATAGGCCCACAGGCATCAAGAAAAAAACATGGAAGATTTCAGGAAAGAAGGAAGGGAGGGATGGAGAGAAATGAAGGAAGGAGAGAAAGAAAACAGGGAGGGAGGAGAATGAGAAGGAAGGAAGGAAGGAAGGAAGGAAGGAAGGAAGGAAGGAAGGAA
>BLBF01000068.1:1631923-1661374 GCA_015471245.1 Laticauda colubrina
AAGGAAGGAAGGAAGGAAGGAAGGAAGGAAGGAAGGAAGGAAGGAAGGAAGGAAGGAAGGAAGGAAGGAAGGGGTGGGAGGGAAAATAAGTTGACCTGCTTCTCTCTGTGGCAGCCCTCAAATACTGGAAGGCTGTCATCCTGTATCCCCTAGTCCTTCTTTTCTGTACACGAGCCAAACTCAAACCCTCCAACTCTTCTTCGTATGTTTTAGTCTGCAGGCCTTTAATCCTCTTAATTGCTCTTCTTTGTACTTCTTCCAAAGTCTCAACCTTTTTTTGTAATGTGGTGACCAAAACTGGATGCAGGATTCCAGGTGTGGCCTTACTAAGGCTTTATAAAGCGGTATTAACACCAAGCTGCTCTGCAGAGGAGAAGGTGTGGCATTCCCAACCCTGTCCCACCAGACTGCTGCCTTGTTTACACAGCAAGCCCAGTGCTGTGAAGAGGGCCCAGGGCACCAACTGAGCCTGTCCCACTTCTATGGAGCTGCAACCCCTTAACTCAGAGGTCTCCAAACTTGGCAACTTTAAGACTTGTGGACTTCAATTCCCAGAATTCTCCAGCCAGCATAGTTTGGGGTCCCCTGCCTTAATTGATCAACTCAAAGAGGGTCTTGTGTATACACACTGGAGGCCAGTCTGCCTTCGGGTCTTTTCTTCTGCATAGCCATTTGGGCCAAGCACATTCCTTTCTGGTCTGCAACTCTCTTGTTTTAACATTCAACCCATCTGATGCCTGCTTTGGCTTTGCACCTACCAAGGTTGATAAGCAGATTAAATACACACACCTACCAAGCCCAGAGAGGACTGGGCCTTCGTGTCAGCCAGGGCTCTTGGCAAAACAACCTCTTTCCCCTGCAGAGAGCTGTAGCTAATAGTTATGCCATTTCACATTCAAGAGAACATTTAATGCATCCACGAAGTTTATTTTAAGGCTTAGCTGGGATGGGTTTTCTACCATTGAATTGTCTTTCTAGATCACACCATTAACTCCCTGGTCAAACCAGCCATACACAGCTGGGAACAGGAAGTGTCCCCATCTCTCTTTTTCTTTCTCTTTGTCTGTCTATCTGTCTGTCTGTCTGTCTCCCTCCCACTCACTCACTCACATACACACAAACAAGACTGGGGTTGCCAGGTTCAAGAGCCATTCTACACACACTTGGCTATGCTCTCCACATCCATCCATCCACTCATCCAAACTTTGAATGGCTGTTCACTCAACCCACAACTGGCTAACCAATAAGGAAAAACCAATAACAAGAGAACAACTTTTGTGTAAAATTAAAAGCAACCCAATCTACTTTTGTAATCAAAGCAGCGACAGTGAGTTCCCCTCACTGTCCCAATGCCTGGGAGAAGAACCAGATCTTTGGGGCCTTTAGACTGAAGGTTGGAACTACTGAATTTTTGTATGGAGTGAGGGAGGAGTGTCCCTTAGGGCAGGTGCCCCCCCACGAAATAGGCATGCTGCCTGGGTCCCATTAGATGGCATGATTTAATGGAAGAAACTCAGCACCCTGGTTTCCAAATTCTTTGCTCCAACCATCTCAGTGTTGGAGCTACCAACGCTTAAAAAGAATACACAAAGGGATTGAACCAGCCTATGATACATACATATCCTGCCAAATCACAAACTAACACAATATGGTAACTGCTTTCCTGAAAGACAGGAAGTGTGGAGAGGGGAGGAAAAAAAAAAGAAGACTCCACTTACAATTTTGGCATTTTTCCCACTTTTTCTCAGCTGCTGGACGGCGAAAGCGTGTTCCACGTTATCCATGGAAACGCCATTAACCATCGCCACACGATCATTCTCCCTGAAAAGGCAAGTGGGGGAAGACAAGAAAGAAAATAAGAGGACATCAAGTCAAGAAGACCCCTCCCTCTATCCGTAAAGGCAGGAGAACACAATTTGGTCAAATCTACAGTAAGACTGAGAGCCAAAATTCTTAAGTTCTTCAGACCATTTTTAATTTTTGCATCGTTCTTTATTTTTTTTTAACCTGCAGGTTCTCTCAGGCCCAAGGTGAAGAACAGGTGAAGCTCTGCTTCTCCTTCTCACAAATAGGGTCCCAATTGTAATTGTTAAGTAGTGGGAGACTTGTAAACCTATTAACTCCAATGGTAGTTATGGTAGAACAGATGCGATTCTTGCAACAGCTTCGTGGAAAATGGTTGGATAAGGAGCAAGTGGAATGAGTAGGGAGTCCTTCTGGAGAAGCTCCAAACCCACTCCCCAAGGTTAAGGCAACACTTACTGCAACAGCCCTTCCGCTGGGCCTCCTTTGAGCACATCTGATATGACAATTGAGGTTTCACCGCTCTGGAAATGGGGGTTGTCTCTCCCACCGGATATTGCGATGCCGAAGCCAAAGCCAGGCGCCTGAGAAGAGCAGAAAGAAAGTTGAAGTCCTGCCCTCCATCACATCGTCATTCTGAGCAAAGTGACATCTCTCTGTTGAACCACAATCTCAGGTGTTCTCCAACATCTCCTCTCCATGAGACTCCAACCCACCTAAGATCTCACATGACAAGGACTCTGAATAACACCTGTATGAGTGGCGTGCTAAAGGTTTTTGGACCATTCCAACTCCCAATTGTCTTTTTTTGTTGTTGTTTTTGAAGACCAGAAGGTGTCCCAACCCTACTGCTGTTCCAACCCACCTGGATCTGTTAAAAGTTGGAAAGTTTCAATCCCATCAGGACCTGCCTTTCACTTCCCCACACAATTATATGGTACATCACAAACAAGCTAAGGTGTGATATAAATTCTTCCCTATCATCTGTGCCTGGTTAGTATTAGAGACAGAGTATTTAGAATAGAACAGTCATTGATATGACCTATAGCAGGGATCCCAAAACTTGGCAACTTTAAGACTTGTGGACTTCAACTCCCAGAATTTTCCAAAGCAGCTGTTCTGGCCCATAAGTCTTAAAGTTGCCAAGTTTGGAGACCTATAGGCTAATCAATCAATCAATCAACCAATATACAGTAAATAGAATAGAGCTGGAAGGGACCTTGGAGGTCTTCTAGCCCAGCCCCCTACTCAGATAGGATAAAAACTCGGTGCAGTGCAAATACTGTACATTTATTTTTCACAGTGTCCCAAAGAACCAGCATGAAAGATTCTAAATAACCAGTTGAGGAAAGCAGTAGCACCTCCTTTGATCAACCTTCTTCCTGCTGACTCAAAGAAGCAAATTTCTCTGATCTTTTGACTTTCTGTTCAAAAAGTCACTGGTCAAGAACAAACAATCAGAACATTAGCCAGTGAATTCCTAAATAAATTGCCAAAAGGCAGGAGAGGAGCTGAAGTGGTGAGAACAATAAACATTTTGGTTGTAGTTTTACCAGCCATACTCAAAATATTTTACCCAAAGCGCCAGCATCCGACCTTTAAGCCAGCCAAGGAGCAATTGTGGGAAGGCCAGCCACAAATATGGACATCACCAAGGATTCCTAAACTCCAGATTTTTAAAATGCGAACAACGCAGCAGCTAGAAGCAAAAATGGGTGCAGAAAACCCAGCCTATTAAGGCTGATATGATTACTGCAGTCCCCCTAGCCGTGCTCAAAATGTGAGGCGAGAATTGGAAAGCTTCCACCGTTGCACAGCCAAGCCATCAGCAGGGGCCAAGGGAACAGCCTCTTTGGTGCGAATAAAATAACCGAGGAATCAAAATAAGAAGCCCCTCCTAATTTGGACAGAAGAAAAAAAATGTTGGCCTGGGGATGCATAAGATGAAAAGCACCCAGATGCTTTCTCTTATTCAATGGGATTCGGCTCGTTGGGCGCAGAAAACATCACAATGAGAATAAAGCTTCCAAGATTATTTCTCAAACAGTTGGGAAGACATTCTCTTTCTATATTTTTCCCCTCTTTTTCATAATGAAAAGCAAGACTTGCCAGAATCCAGCCCCAAGCTGAAATTCTACTCTGGTGAAAGAAGATGCCCGTGTGACTTCTCTTCCCTTCCCTTGACAATCGTTTCTGGAGTGAGTTGAAATAACCAAATCACCTTGCTTCAGAATTGTTGCATTTTTATGCAACACACTTGACAGTTTTTCATGAAGCTGGCCCTCAGAAATTGCGATGACCTTCCCTTAAAATGTTCACACATTGTGTATAGGCGAAGGAGTCATAGAACCAGGGGCTGGAGTCAAAAGAGGAACCAACCGAGAATCGCTACGTAGTCACAAACGAACTAAGTCCAACCTTTCTTCACTGCCATTGACTTTATTTAACTCCAAGCGGGGAACCAACTATATGCTAGTTGAGAAGATTCCTGTCCATAGGCTTTTAGCAATGAAGCAATTTAATTGGACCTTCATTTGTGGATCTGTTCTTTCACACCTGGACAATGAGCAAATATTATGAAGTGTCTTTTTATTCCCATCCCCAATTGGCTATTCAGAAAGTAGAGCTTTCTCAAGATTGGGTGACAACTAGAAGAACCTTTTCTCCAGAGCTTCTCTTAGAGGACAAGGGCTGTGTGTTTTATTCCACTGTAAGAAGGAATTCAGGACAGCCGAAAGATATAAACATCCTTCCTTCTTGTGTGAACTTTCTCTGCAGGCTACGCCGCACCAGGCTTGAGTCTCTCAAACACAGACCAACATCCACATGTATTTTGCTTATTAACACAACCCATCCTAAGAACAAAGGGAAAACTCTGCCTTAATGAAATATTAGAGGCAGTTGCATCAACATTTGACTTTACTTCCCATTTATGAAGTCAGTCAAGTGTTTCCCAACTTTGGTGACTTTTAAGATCGGTGGACTTCAAACTCTCAGAATTCCCCAGCCAACATGGCTGGCTAGAGGAACTCTGGGAGTTGAAGTCTTCCATCTTAAAGTAAACACTGCAGCACCAGATTCAGGATTTGTGACTATCCCAGGTTGTTGGTTTGAAGGCCAAATCCTGGGAATATGTCTGGTAAGAAGTTGTGTGTATGTGTGTAAGTTGTTGGGATGTTCCAAGAGGAGGAGTTCACATTCAGAACTCCTTGTCAAATCTTTTGAACTATTTATAGATTGTAGGAAGTTTCAATCAGCCATAATCTCTGTCAACCTTACCAAGGAGGAGGAAGAGTAACCCTCCCCCCTCCCCACCAAGGTCATCTCCTTTCCTGCAGCTCTAATTTGGAAAGCAGATGCCCGTCCTGACAAGCTGAAGAGGTAATCTCGCTTTGACCAAATCCAAGTTTAATCAAGAATTAGAGGAAGTGGAAATCTCCTCCAGGACTTCTGTTTTTGTTGAGAAAACATGCCTCATGCACTGAAGATCTCAGAAAAGCTGTTTTGTTTTGCTTTTTCTCCTCCCAAGCAGGAATTAAGAGCATCCGGTGGGGTTTTTATCTTCTGCATAGCTCCAAAACCTTCCCAGTTGGACTTCTGCTCCAGGCTGCCATCCGAGTAGCGCAGTTCTGCTTCGTAGAACAGTGACGGATTGAAGGCAGTAAGCTGTTTCCCCCCCCCCTCCCCAACTCCATTTATCTCTGAATATTAATGCAGGCAATTCTCGACTTACAACAGTTCATTTTTGTGACTGTTCAAAAGTTACAATGGCACTGAAAAAAAGGGGCGTACAACCGTTGCAGCATCAGTCATGTGATCAAAATCTGGACCGCTGGCATCTGACTCGTATTTATTGTGGTGTCCTGGGGATTGTTCTGACCCAGGCTTTGTCCAACGTAATTAATCACAAAGTTATTTTAAAAACAAAACCGATTTTATTGCAATGCTGGGAATTGTTTTCATTCCCAGCCAGAATTAAACTCAAGCAGTCCTCCGAGATAAGCACACACCTTCCAGTTCTGTGGAATGCTGCCAAAAACAGAAGTATCCAATGAACGAGAAAAGAAACCAACCAAACCACAAGAAAAAAACAACCAAAGTACACAGAGCTTCAGGGAGGACTTGGAATCTATCAAACTACCTTGCTTCCTGCAAAGAGTTCGCCATTGAAGTCTGACTTTTATCCCTTAAGGGAGGGGCAATCACCTCCAAGCCTTACTCCCGAGTTGCCCCTTTTGTCTCAGCTGCTCTCGCCTTCTAGCAGCTCTGTGCACATGCACACTGGGAACAAGCTCCCCTTGTTCCTCTTCCTCGCTGCTGCCAGACTCCAAAGGTTCTGAGTCAGCACCCCACTCCCAGATGGTCCTGGCCCCATCTCTGCATCAGACGCGGGACCCTCGTCCAAGTTCTCTCCAGATTCCTGGACTGGCCCATGTTCCTCCCCACTGTCCGATTCCGCTGCCAGCAAACCACAACAGGGATCATTTGATCATCTTTTGTGATCTTCTGATGAGACAAGTCAATGTGGGAGCCAGATTCAATTAGCAACCATGTTACTACAACATAACCACTGCAGTTGTTCACTTTAACAACTGCACTGAGGAAGGCTGTACAATGAGGTAAAAACTCACTTCAATGTCTCACTCAGCAACAGAAATTTTGAAGTGAACTGTGGACATTAAGTGGAGTATTTACAAAATTACTTTATTCCATCCTTTTAGCTTTGCAAAATGATCTTCCTCAAGTATTTTTTTTTGCAAAAAAGAAAGGGAAGCGCCCAGAATAAATCATACATTTAATTCTTTTTTTTTTTACCGCACGGAAATACAAGGAGATGAATGAACTCGGTTATCAGGGAAAGACTTCACTTGAGTCAACAATCTAGATTTCTAATGTTACAACAGCTTTATGGAGTAGTTCACAATGGTGTAATCCAACTAGGCTGGTGTTTAACCACACTTAAAATGCAAGTTGCGTATACCTCAGTGGATAATGTCTCGTCATGTACAAACTGGTTCGGCTGCTGGTTAATTCTTGAGCAACTGAGTAATTTCTCCACTGGATGGTCAGTTGGTCCTTTTAAATTTTTCATGTTATACTTCTTTTTTTAAAAAAATTCTCTTTTGGATTTTTTTTTTGGGGGGGATGAATTTTATTCCAGATAGTCCTTGACTTAAAACCATTCATTTAGTGACTGTTTGAAGTTATGACAATGCTGGGAAAAGTGACTTACAACCATTTTTCATAATGTTGCAGCATCTCCATAGTCATGCAATTAAAGTCAGTCTCTCGGCAACTGACTCATATTTATGATGGTTACAGTGTCCTGAGGTTATGGAATCCTCTTTTGCAACAAGCAAAAGTCCATGGGGACTCCAGATTCACTTAGTGACCGTGAGCCTAATCTAAGGACTGCAGTTTTGCTTAACAATTATTTCAAGAAAGTTGTCAAATGAGGCAAAACTCACTTAACAACTGTCTCGCATAACAAGATATATCTCAGGGCTCAGTTATAGCCATAAGTCAAGGACTGCCTGCATAAGACCATTCAGGGATTTCTTCTGGGGTACCACAAAAATCTCTTTGGGAGAAAAATGAATGAAAAATCAAGATAAAATGAATGAGAAATGTTCCAGGGCTGAGGGACTATTTTTTGTACAATCGCTATTTTGCATTGGGCCGTACCACAAAGCCCCCTTTATTAAACAATAAAGCACAATAAAACAATAAAGTGTTGAGAGAAGAATTCTTGGGGGTGGGGGAAATCCCATCTAATTCTAAGTTGTGGGGGAAAAAAATTTGGTCACCTAAATTATCCTGCACTACTTAATGTTCATCAATGTTGAACAAAGGAGCAAGGAATTTTGCTCCAATTTTACTTTCTAAAAAATCCTTATTTTTCTTGCTGCTTTCAAGAATAGTCCAGATTTGTGTCACTGTAGAAACTCACCCTGTGAAGCGTCACCGTGTGTTGTTCCCATATGGCAGTTTCTTCCATTGTTGTGCTCTGATTAAAGGAGAAAAGGAAGAGAGAGAAAAAAATCAGAATTAATTTCACAAATTAAACTTTCCTAAAGCTGTAATCTGAAGCATGCATGCCAGCCACGTTCAAACTGCTCCCTGCTTCAAAGCCCAAGTCAAACCAACCATGCCTTTTATGGCTTCTAAATTATGATCATGGTACTTTTTTTTAGCTTTAAAAAAAGTTATTATGTATGGAATACATGATAGTTTTCATTTTTGTAAAACCAAAAATTATAGCGAACAGTAAAACTTATATATTAAATGCTTTTAAAAGGCATGCAACTCCAAAAGGTTAACCAAACATCACAGAAATCAGAAATTTCCCATTTTTTTAAAAAAAATGTACTTCCTTTACGTAAAAATCATTGGGTGCATAAAAATGGAAGGATAATGAAATACCCATATTAGAAGACTGAATTATAAAACTGACTGAGCTTGCAGAAATTGTGAAGCTGATTCAGTTTGCTTAGGGAACAAATAAGCAATAATATAAATATATATATATTTTAAAGAAGTTAGAAGCCTTATATGGATTTTTTGCTGAAAGAAGAAAGAACTGAATTTACACTTTATGGATTTGAAGATTACAAATAGTTGGAGAGAGAGAGGGAAAAAAATAGTAAGTCAATTATTTGATAGAAAGAAGAGTCTAATGCCTTGTTTTCTTTCTTTTTTCACACTTTTTAATCTTTTTCTTTGTTCTTCTTTTCAACTGTTACACCTTTACTGCATTGAAAAATTCTAATAAAAATAGTATGCATGTGCATTGCAACTTTTCTCACAATCTTTTTTAAGAGTATATTGCAGAGAGGATTGGCTCCCTTTCTAAATCTGAAAAAGGAGTTTTGGAGCAGGTACATTTGTTTGGAAACACCTTTCCGACAATGGATGCAAAAATTAGCAAATCCCTAATTATGGCAAACCTCTGTGGACAGTCAGCCCTGTTGACAAAGTAGCAAATGACTTCAAAGAGTCACTTTCAGAGGGTTATTGGTGCCAGATGCCAACCCAGGACTTGATGGAAAATAGGTCAAGGCAAGATTGACTACAGCAGGGCTGGAGAATTCTGGGAGTTGAAGTCCACAAGTTTTAAATTTGCCAAGTTTGGAGACCTCTGGACTACAGCAACCCTTGCAAAAAAAAGTATTCTTTTTGCATGAAGTCGGGAAGTATTTCAGGGCCAATAATACTGAGAAAACCTTTTCCTTCACTCCCATCCCTCATCTCCCACCCCAGCAAAATGATTTGCTTGCAAACTGGGTTTCCAAAACTGTGAAAAATAAAAAGTGTTGGCATTTGAGGGACACAAGCAGCAAAAGGCACGAATCTTCTTCACCCTGCACAAAATTACACCACCTCCATCTCAAGAGGGGCTCACGTCATCTCGACGTCCTAAAAGGAGCAACCAGATCCAGTTACTGTAAATTATGATGTCTGGTGCTTTGGACTGGCTGTGCTTTTCCACTCATTTGGGCTTTTTTTTTTTTTTTTTTTTAACAAAGTGTCCCACCCCCTGGTTGCTTTGCAGGAGGGAGGGGATATTACCTGGCAGGGATTTTACTCCAGCCAGGAGGATTAGGGCACGTGAGCCACTGTGCTGGGAAGTCACGTTTATACTGACACTGCAGTTAATCTGCTCTCTGGTGAACGCAGAACCCAACCGGCTTCTCCGTCAAGCCAACAGATTAAAAAGGAAAAGAAAAAAGGAAAAGGTTCCCATCCAGTTTTATTATTATTTTTTCCCGTTAAGTGAGACGGCAGCTGGATCAGAGGTATTCTTGCAATTTAGGGCTGCGAAAGTAGCTCTGATTTTAGAAAGGATAAAACCAAGGCGCAGGAGAGAACATGAAGGAGTCCAAAAACAAGAGGGAAAGAGAGAGAGTTTTTAAAACCTCTAAATCTTCCCTTGTGAGAAGCGACCCAGTCTTTAAGCCTGGCATCTTTCAGGGGTGACCTTGCCAAAGCTATTTTGTAAGGAGCGACAAAGAGAAAAGGGATGTAAAGAATATCCTGGAAGCTTTTAGACAAGGAAAAGGACAATTAACGAATTGTTCAAAGTTAAACTGCGGGGTAGGAGAATTTTGTAATATTGATTTTTGTACTTTGGTGCCAACCAGATGTGTGCCAGTGTCAGGATTCGTGGAGAAACCGTTTCTGCATCATGCAATGTCTTTCTCCGAACCAGAATTTGAAAGGATTAAAACGCCATGCTGGGAGTCCATTCTGTGTTTTGGAGGGACTCAGGTTAAGATTGTGTGATTTCAGGCTTCGCGTAACAACCCTTGTCAACAGGCAAGGGTGACTTTAAAGAAAGAGATAAGAGGCAAATTTTTCTCCCAAATTGATTTTTGTAAAAAGATGCACCAACTGAATTTTGATTTAACGCTTGCTGGTATCTGATTATTCAGGCAGGTGGAAAAGTCAAGATTGTCACTTCTGAAAATTAAATATGCTGTCAGATTTCTTTCAAGAAAAATCCTTCCCATTCCTTTTGCCTATATTTCGCAAATATCAGTTAGCATTCAGTTCAAAGTGTGCGAGGCATTGCTGTTAAAAAAAGTCTTTTAATTAGGAAACAAAAACATTGATGAGTTACCAGAGTTGGACTAAAACAACTTTTCTACTGCCATGTTGGGTGTCCCCATTCTGCCAGTTTAAAAATGCCAGTCTTGGCACCAAGGAAGCCCCATTTAAATACTAGTTCATGCAGCATTGGAAAAAAAAGAAACATCCAATGATTTATCCCAATTCTTTCAGGACACTTCAGAAATTTAATTATTTGTTTGTTTGTATTGCATATAGTTCTCAACTGCCTTTCTCCCAAGAAGAAGAGCGCTGGACGGTGTTCCATGTTAACCAACAAAACTAAATGTTAAAACCCAAATAATTAAAAGTTTTAAAGTTATACATTCCATTTGTCTTGGGATTCCAAAAGGAAAAAAATAAATAAATCGTATTTCTGATTCCTTGGAACGGCCTGGACAATCTTAGGCAGCCAGAAGAAAACAATGCTTACAAAACTTGGGAACAGGTTCAAATATTCTGTAAACAAACCCCAGCACTGTTTGAAAGATCACTGGGAAAACACACCAATTAAGTGAGACACAAGGATTATATTGAAAAGGCAAGGCTGCATTTTGGGGGGAGCGCTGATAAAATATTGACATGAAGCAGCAGCCCAGGGAAAATACAAAATAATAATAAAATGTAAGTTGCTTCTGGGAGCCAAAGACAGTTGTTCCCTATTTTTGCTGGAAATTTTCAGCAAGCTTTTTTGCGCTTCCGGAGGACGAGGCCCAAAGCAACCAGTTTTCAAAATGAACACAGGATGTTGCTGTTGGTATTGTGTGTACTTTGAAAAAAGAGTGCAGGCAGTATTGTATCAACAAAGGCTTATCTCCCAATCCAAAACAGGAGGGGTTTCTTGTTCTTAATCTTTACTGACCATCGAGGAAAAGGAAAAAGAAAGAAAGAAATCTACGAAGACATAGAAATTAACCTTCACCAGTTTACTGAGATTTTATGGGGGCTTCAATTCGCTTCCTTTGGGTTTGTATTAAAAAAAGTTTATTTTGCTTCTCTCTTTGAATCGATGGAGCAGAAAGTAGGGTGGGTAAATAAAACAGGTTATTGGCATTCCAGCCATAGAGGAGGCAGTGACCGGATTCAGCCCAAAAAAATAAATAAATGCAATTTTGCTCCGAAGAAGAAGACAAGCCTTTGAAATGATGAAGCTTCTGCATCACCCTGGAAGGATCATCACAGAACAGAAGGAAAATGCCAACGAGGCTGAATATTGATCTTAGAATACAACTGCAGATGTTCAATGGAAATCTGGATTATTTCAACCAGATCCCCAAAAGTTTAGCCTTCTAGATCAATGGGGGTCTTTCCCCCCCCCCTTTGTCTGTCCCTCTTCCTCCTCTTCTGAATCGGCCCTCTCCTTGAAGTTCTTGCTTCCCTTGAGTCTTCTCCTCCCTCCATGGGACCCCAACTCATCTCTGTTTCTCACGTCTGGACTGGACTCGCCATCCTGCTCCCTCTGTGGGGCGAAAAAGGCAACCCAAAGCTAGCAGAAGCCCCTTCTGGATTCCCCAGATAGCTCCTAAGGCGTCTCTGCTCTTGGGATCCCATTACGGAATCCTACCACCTGTCTTGCAGCTCAGCTTGGGTTTTCTTCTTGGATGAGGCAGCTGTTGTCTGCACCTGTTGGGCCTTCCTGTTGCCTCTTCCACACAACCCGCTGCATCCTCCTCCAAAGCAGTTTTGGGATTCTCAGCCTGAAGCACAACCCAACCCATTTCTTTCTATTTGTGTTAAGTTGCGGTGCTTTTTCACAACTCAAGAGAATGGGTTCAGAGGAGCTTTCCAAACCAACGCCAAAGTCCACATTTCTTGGAAGGAGCAAAAGTGAAGGAAGAAACCTGCTGGCAGGAGGGGGAGCTGAATGAACTCAAGTTGCTTTATCTAACAACAGGAAGAGGTGTGACATGTAGGAGCATTAACTGTGCAACTATTCAGGGCAGGGCATCTGGGTGTGCATCACGCTAAAAACACAGGGGCATCTGATACATCCTCCAAATAAATATCAGAAAAGCTCCCTTTATCTTCCTCAAAAGAACTGCACCTGTGCTTTGCAAGAAAGCAGGGGAAGGTTCGATATTCCCCTGCTATGTTCAACCCAAGATCAATCAAAACATAGTCAAATTACAAATCCACACACCAAAACACCCTTGGAATCCGGCCAGCAAATCTGGAAGGATGCAGTTCTGATGTTGATTTACTTATATTGCGCCAAAGTTTCTGCTGACATTTGAGGAATCTGCCAGGCCAAACCCCATTCAAAGAGACATTCTGACACCTCCCGCCTCTTCCTTTACTTGCACACACCCGAAAGAACTATGCCGAAACGCCCACCCGCGAGCAACCTTTGGCCATGTGTAGTGCATCAATCCTTCCACAAAGGTTATGTTTTCAGAACTCCAGAAGACAATTCCAGATGTGGAGCTCCTTAGCATCAGGAAAATGTGGACCCCTCCCCAACCGCTAATCTCATAATTCCCTGACGTGCAACGTATTGGTAGAAGATGACCAAAGGATTCTTTAAGGTAAGAATGGAGGTAAGATGACCCAAAGGGGCGTGGCGCAAAGGCAACACAGTCACATAAGCAAGAAGAGCCCCTTTATTATCTCCAACTTTGCCTCCAATGTCCAGGTTACTTTCAACTGGAGAAAAAACTCCCAGGAAGAATCTTTAAGTGGAGGAAATTCAGTCCGAAAGTAAAGTACATATAATCTGTGAATAAAAATCCACACAAACCACACTGCAGTAATTAACTTGACAGGGCAGGAGAAGGAATTGCGGACTTGAAAGATCAGCAAAACACACAGTTGAAAAGATGCCAGGAACCCAGATAAGCCTCAACAATACCAGATAATTCACGATTTGCTCTCAACAATTTGCTGTGCACAGCTTCCCTTTTTAAACAGTCTGTTCCCAGATGAAGCTAATGAAGGGAATCAGAGCCTTTTCCTCCCCCGTAACCCACATTGCTCCCTTCTCCATTCCTTCCTGCATGCCTGAGGATGAAGGGGGGGTGGGCCTGGGTCTTCCTCCGAACTCCCTCCTCCTTGCTCTTCCTCCCCCCTGCTCTACCCAACCAGACTATACCCTTCCCCGGTTTCCTCCACAGCCAACGGAGCCACATGCCCACTCCCTGTCAGCTGCTTGGCCTTTCCTTCTGAATCAGATTCCAACAGGGGCATGACAGGAGGCAACCTAGAATCTGGATCCATTTATGGTGACTATGCGGAATTCTATCCCTATAGAAAACACTTTTGGAACCTAGGTATGGCCTATCCTGTTCCAGAGCCAACTGTGGAAATCCCAGTGCTTCACTGGGAGAAATAAATCTCTGTTCCAAGTCAATGGTGGGACATGAAATCCCATCATGGCCAATTCAACTCAGCCATTTGTGGCTGAGAGAAGAAGCAGTAACATGCTGTGGTAAGATGCATCTGTCTTCCCAACTCAGAGATAAAGAACTGATTTCTATTTATGTTATCCGACCATAAATTCCAGTCTGTTAAGGACAGAGTAAAGGAGAATGTGTATTTAAACAATAGCTATGTTTAAACTTCAGTTTACCGCATAATAGCAAAGGAAGCCATCTTCTCTGTATACATTGGGCCAAACCATTCATTTGCTTGCAATGCATAAAATAGTTTGCCTTAACCTTTAGCCCAACTTCAGAGCCCTGTTCTTATCAGAGGAGTGACTTCTCTCCAAAAGTTGTGGGTGCGCCATCACTGGAGGTTTTTAACAAGAGTTTGGAGAAGTGTTGTCTGGAATGGTATAGTGTTTCTCGCCTGAGCAGGAGGCTGGACTAGAAGACCTCCAAGGTCCCTTCCAACCCTTCTGTTAACAGGCCATTGGCCATGTGGGTTGAGCATTATGGGAGTGGACAGCCAACCCATCCTGCCATTTCTCAAAACTCAGGCAGACTGGGAAATTGCAAAAAAAAGGGGTTATCACTGAAGGCCTTCCTACTTTTATCACTGTACAAGTTGCAATGAAGGAACTGACCCAGCACAATCTCTTTAAATTGAGATTCATTTAAGGAACATGCAGATATATCCCAGGACTAAACAAACACTAATTGTTTTCTGGTGCTCAGAGGTGAGCCCCTTCCAAAATGTAAGGACCCCTCCTCCTCCCCTGCATGAGATATAATAAATATTAGACTCCTACAAACCACCCTGCCTGTCATCAATCAGTCCTCGGGCAGATGGGCAGAGAACTGGCAGTGCTCCACCCTTGCCAAAGGAGGGTGAAACTCAGCCAATGAAACGGGGGGGGGGGCGGGGGGCACCCTTAGGAATGTGACATTTGGAAACACAGCAAAAAATAGGTTTAGGAGCAGGCAAGGCATGTTCCATACCCGAGTGAAGAAAAAACATACTGGCAACTCTGGAACGGTTCTTTTTATAGGAAGGTTGCCCTTTTAGCAACCACCAAGCATAGGATTTTTGAACTCATATTAGTATGGGGGGAGGGAGGGAGGGAGGAGTGAAGGAAAAGGTAGAAAGAGGGAATGAAGGAGGAGGAAGGAGTGAAGAAAAGATTAGGAAGAAGGAATGAAGGAGAAAGGAGTGAAGAGGAAGGAGTGAAGGACTGGAAGGAGCAAAGAGGAGGAATGACAAAAGAGTGAAGAGAAGGAATGAAAGAGGTAGGAGTGGAGGAAACAGTGAAGGAATGAAAGAGGTAGGAGTGGAGGAGGAAAGAGTAAAGAGGAAATGAAGGAGACAAGAGAAAAGGAGGAAGGAATGAAGAGAAGATGAAGGAGTGAAGGAGGAGGAAAGTGAAGAGAAGGAAGAAATGAAGGAGAAAGGAGAAAAGGAGATGGAAGGAATGAAGAGGAAGGAAGGAATGAAGGAGGAAGGAGTAGGGGAAACAGTGAAGGAATGAAAGAGGAAAGAGTGAAGGAGGAAAGAGTGAAGAGAAGAAATGAAGGAGAAAGGAGAAAAGAAGGAAGGAATGGAGAGAAGATGAAGGAGTGAAGGAGGAGGAAAGTGAAGAGAAGGAAGAAAAAAAGGAGAAAGGAGAAAAGGAGGTGGAAGGAATGAAGAGGAGGAAGAAATGAAGGAGAAAAGAGACAAGGAGGCGGAAGGAAGGAAGGAAGGAAGAGAAGGAAACAGCCATGCCTGGTTAATCAGGGACCCATACGAGGTTCGGGATCCAAGGGGGGATTCTTGGCCTTTCAGCCTTCACACCACTTTGGGCCGGATCTCCCACCAAGCAAAAGATGAGCCGGAAAACTTCCTCTGGCTTTGAAACACCACGACAACCGTGCCCATTTGAGGGAGCTTGGCAGCAGGGCCCCTAATAGAGGGTTTGAGCCTCCACCAAGATGGTGTAGGCGGGGAATTTGGCAAGGGCACATGTTCAGGACTCAGGGAGAACCGTACACCGAGAGCCCCGTCTTGCCGCTTAATGACAGCCTGGATGGTACCCACTCAAACCACCATAGGCTAAATTACAGCCTCCGGTATTTCGTTTGCAAACAAGGAAGGGGGGGGGGGAGGCAGGGGGGGGGAGAGAGCTTATATTTAGAAGATGGAGGCCTCGTTCTTTCTTGCTTTCTGGGAAAGCAGGGGTGTCAAGCCTTGGCAACTTGGACAGACTTGGGGACTTCAACTCCCAGAATTCCCCAGCTGAGGCAGAATAACACAGTTGGAAGGGACCTTGTAGGTCATGTAGTCCAACCCCCTGCTCAAGCAGGAGACCCTCCACCATTTCTGACAAAGGGCAGTCCAGTCTCTTCTTGAAAGCTTCCAGTGATGAAGCTCCCACAACTTCTGAGGGCAACTTCTGTTCCATGGGTTTACTGTTCTGACTGTCAGAAAGTTTCTCCTTATTTCCAGGTTGAATCTCTCCTTGATCAGTTTCCATCCATTGTTCCTTGTCTGGCCTTCGGGGGCTTTGGAGAATAGCTTGACCCTCCTCCTCCTCTCTGGGGCAGCCCCTCAAATATTGGAGTACTGCTATCCTGTCTCCCCTGGTCCTTCTGTTCACTAGACTAGCCAGGCCCAGTTCCTGCAACCGTTCTTCATAGGTTTGAACCTCCATTCCCCTAATCAGAGCCCAGAGTGACTTTTGGTGAAATGGGCAGCTTCATAAATTTGATTAATAAATAAATGTTCAAAACCTCTCCAGTTAGTCTTCCGTGAACATGAGAGAGAGGGCCACAGCAACCAAAACCGCACGATGCTACCAAAAAATTGTCCTGAAATCTAGAAATCCTTTCTCAATCGCCTTCAGGAACCACCTCCTGCTCTTATCTAACGAAGAAAAAGTCTAAAAATGAAGAAAGAATCAAATGCCCCATCCTTGCCAAGCTTCTCAAGGTACAAGACGTGAGAAAGTTGAGCAGGGATTCTGCATTTTCCAAACGGAGGCCCTCAATTCTGAGTTGTGAGAATGCACAACAGTAAAACCAAAAGCAGAGATGCCAGAGGGCTAAGTTAAGCCTGGATTTTGACTTGATATGTTGCACCAGGAGCCCACAACTGCTTTGGACAGCCAGTGTTCATGCATTCCAGTTTAAGCAACATTATTGGCCTAATGAGCAAGCACTTAAGTTTAAGCAATGGAGCTGAACGGATTAATGCTGGAAAGAGATCTGTAATGGCAGGTGAGATGCAACCCACAAAGTCTGAACATAGCAAGCTATATACACCCTGTTTAGCAGCTTCCAAAAAGTGCCACACGCAACACGATTCGCCTGCATTCGCAGGGCCGACCAATACCCAAGTGGGGGTAAAAGAAAGATGTGCTTTAACAAGGAAACAAGGAAGAGGGATCCACAAGAAGCTTTCAGTTTTACGAGTTGGTTGCATGCAGGTTTTTTTTGATACCCAATATTCTCCCAAGAAGAAAAGGAACAATGGATGGAAATTGATCAAGGAGAGAGATTCAACCTGGAAATAAGGAGAAATTTTCTGACCGTGAGAACAATCAACCCATGGAACAGAAGTTGCCCTCGGAAGTTGTGGGAGCTTCATCCCTGGAAGCTTCCAAGAACAGACTGGACTGCCCTCTGTCAGAAATGGTGTAGGGTCTCCTATTTGGGCGGGGGGTTGGACTAGAACAGTGATTGCAACCAGTGGGCCGGGGACCACTGGTGGTCCATGAGAAAATTTTGGTGGTCTGCAGAGAAATGTCACCCCCCAAAGCAATTCATCCAGGCTGTGCAGGAACACAAGGCTACACCAACATGGCCTGTGTGAACACAATGCTTGCACTGCAAACAACACGAGGTAGTGAGGGGAGGGGGGAAAGGGCAGAGGGGAAGAACTTGCCCCACTCACTCCACACTCCAGGCCTGGCCACCAGGCTGCTTCTTTCTTCTGCTTTTGGCTGCACACAGGGAAAGCAGCCAAAGTCTTTCTTTCTCTCCCCCAAACTGCCAGAAATGAGTCTTTGGGACCCTGCAAGGACTCCTGCTCCAAGAGGCTGCACTGGCAAAGAATTTCTGGCAGAGTTTGGGGGAGAGAAAGAAAGACTTCTGCGGCTTCTGCTGCTTTCCTTGCATAAAGCCAAAAGTCTCTCCCTTTCTCTCTCTCTTTCCCCCTGAGAATGGAGCTAGAGACGGTATCCTGCGATCCCAAATAAAGAATGATCGATCAGTAGGAAAATGGGTCGGGGAATTTTCCTGCAGACGTTTTTGGGGGTTTTTTCTGCAGGGTCTCTTGTCCATGGGATTTAAAATTATGAGTTTGGTAGTCCCTGAGGTCCAAAAGGTTGGTGACCCCTAGCCTAGAAGACCTACAAAGCCCCTCTTATCTCTGTTAATCTGTGAAATCTGTTAAAGACGTTCAAACCCCTGAAATTTGGATGGAACGGCACAATATAGATGGGTCGACAAATATACCCAGGCATGGTCCCCATGCATTTAAACCTGGGGCCCAACTCACCCACCTCCAGCAAGAAATCTGCATTCGGAGAAGTAAAATTCTCCTTTTGCACTCAAAGTTTCATATATTTTTTGTGTGGCTTTTTTATTTTTATTTTGGCAGCAATGCCAAAGTAATTTGCCACCATTTCCTCCTGGAATGTTTTGAAAGGTTGAAATCTAGCCTGCAGCCCTTTCTAAGTACAGCCGACAAGTGACCTTCAGAAGCGCCAAGAAATATCCAGGATGGGGCCGGGGGAGGGGGGCAATCCCCGAACATGGGAGTTTTAAAGGCAGCATTTCAAGATGAACGACCCCACAAGAAAGCCTTTTTGGGGGGAGATGACATAAAATGTCTCCAGGGCAGAGATCTCCAACCTTGGCCACTTTAAGCCTGGTGAACTTCAACTCCCAGAACTCCCCAGACAGCTTTGCTCTTCAGGGCTTCCATCTAGAACAAGGGTCTCCAACCTTGGCCAGTATTGTGGTTTGCTAGCAGCCAGCAGTGGAATTGGACAGTTGGGAAGAACGGGGATCCATCAGGGAGTCTGGAGAGGACTCGGATGAGGGGCCTGCATCCGATGCAGAGATGGGGACAGGGCCAACTCGGAGTGGGGTGTTGCTTTCGGAGCCTCCAGAGTCTGGCAGCAGTGAGGAAGAGGACCCAGGGGAGCCTGTTCCCAGTGTGCGTGTGCACAGAGCTGCTAGAAGGCGAGAGCAGCTGAAGCAGAAGGGGCAACTCAGGAGTAAGGTTGGGAGGTGATTGCCCCTCCCATAAGGGATATAGGACAGGCCAAGATGATGAAACTTTGCAGGAAGCAAAGCAGTTCGATCGATTCCAAGTCCTCCTTGAAGCTCTGTGTAATGTGGTTGCTTTTTCTTGTACTTTGGTTGGTTTCTTTTCTAGTTCATTTGATACTTCTGTTTTTGGCAGCATTCCACAGCAGTGAAAGGTGTGTGCTTATCTTGGGGAACTGTTTATAATTAGTTCTGCCTGGGAATGAAAACAGTTCCCAGAGTTGCAATAAAATAGGTTTTGCTTTTAAAACAAGTTTGTAATTAATTACATTTGATGAAGCCTGGGTCAGAACAGCCACTTTAAGCCTGATGGACTTCAACTCTCAGAATTCCCCAGCCAGACCATCAGGCTTAAAGTGGCCAAGGCTGAAGACCTCTGCTCCAGGGAGAGCATTCGTCTCTTTCGAGACTTCTGGTTTTGAACCACTCATCACTCATCACTCCTGGGGTCCAATTCGTTTAGTGACCATTCAACATTACCACAGCACCAGGAAAAAAGTAGCTTACGGCTGTTTTTCACACTTAATGACCGTGGCAGATCCCCACAGTCACGTGATCCAAGTTCAGACGCTCAGCAACTGATTCTTGTTTATGATGGTTGCAGCATCCCGGGAATCCCCTTTCTACAACCTTCCGGGCCAGCGAAGTACATAGAGAAGCCAGATTCACTTAACAACTGTGGGCCAGAGAGGCTGTGAAAACAGAGCAAAACCCACCAAACAACTGCCCAGCTTAGCGACAGCACAACTTTGGGCTCTGTTCTGGTCATAACTCAAGGATTAGCTATCGTGGGTTTTGCTGGTCAGGGAGAACTTTGGCCTTATGGATGTTTAACTGATAACCTCATATTTTGGGGAGGGAAACCTGATTGGCTATTTGTTCCTCAAACAAACAAGGTCCTAAAGCTGGCTTCCCTGGTTCCAAGGTTATTCTGCAAGCCACGAGAGCCAAGAATTGGAATCACTTCTCATTCCAGCAAGCTGATAATTATTATTTTTGGGGGGAGGTTTTGCATTTCCTTTTCACCTTTTTCCCCTATATTTTTCCCCCTCTTTTCCCCCCCCAATCAGCCAGTTTTAGGGGGCTCCCAATGTGGAATCCAGGCCAAGTAACTTCCTCAATTGTGCAGAGTTCAATAGGAATTCTGCTGGGCTCGGAGTCCTTCCCTTCCGACAAGGGCAAAAAAAGCGACCGAAATTCACAGCTCTGAAAACAAACAACAAAACAAAACAAAAAATGCCAGTAATCCAGAAGCGGCACAAATTTAATCTCTCAGTTGTCCTCTGGTCACACGGTAGGGATATAAACCCCTTAGAAACCTCTCTCGTCAGCTGTTTTACGGTGAATGGCAAAAGCCAGGCTCTGAAAAGGTTTTCCTTTGGCTGGTGCTAAATATGCACACCACATTTGGAAAGAAAGAAAAAAAGAAAGAAAATCAGTTTGTGGATGCCTGCAAAGATAGGCTTGCATTTTTCAGTTTTTGCATCCAAGGTTTTCATGCATCGCTCCTGCGCCATTATCTGCTCTTCGGATGGAGAACTACAATCGGGGTCATCACTCCTGAGGGATGGCTGGCTCAGGAATCCTGGGAGTTGAAGTCCACAGGTCGTAAAGGAGTCATACATGCCCATTTGGAGTTTGAGGGGGGCTGTCCTAACTTCCAATGGTCCCTAAGCGACCGGTTGTAAAATGAGCAACACCTGTAGGCCAAAAGGCACATATTCCCCCCCCCCAAAACCACTTTCTCCAAGTTAAAATGCCTCAAAAATGCCATTTCTGATGCGAGCATTGCAATATATGATATGATCCTTTAAGAGGCTCCACAAAGAAGAAGGAGACGACCTATTTTTCTAAAAGCTCCTGAAATAGGACAAGAAGCAACGGATGGGAACTAATCCAGGAGAGAAGCAACGGAGGAGAAATTTCCTGATATGGAGAACCATCAGTCAATGGAAGGACTTTGCCTTCAGAAGTTGTGGGTGCTCCACCACTGGAGGCTTTTAAGAAAAGACTGGACAACGATTGGTTTGAAATGGTGCAGGGTCTCCTGTTTGAGCAGGCGGTTGGATTAGATGACCTCTAAGGTCCCTTTAATCAGAACAGAGCTGGAAAGGACCTTGGAAGTCATCTAATCCAACTCTCTACTCAAGCAGGAGACCCTACACATTCCAGACAAACGTTTGTGTAATCTCTTCTTAACAACGTCCAGTATTGGAGCATCCACAACATCTGGTGGCAGGCAGTTCCACTGGTTAATCCACTCCTTCATTCCAGGTTGCTTCTCTCCTGGATTCGTTTTCATCCCTCGCTTCTTATCTTGCCTTCTGATGCTTTGGAAAATAAATTGACTCCTTCTTCTTCTTCTTCATGGCAACTCTTGCAATCCTGTTATTCTATATTTCAGTGCCCTATTTAGTGCTCTTTTTCCTCGTGGCATTTTTCAAGAGGAGGGGAAAAAAAAAAACCCGGCCCCCTCAAAAAACCGTGAGGGCAAGCTTTTGCAAAATAAATAAATAAACTCCCCTCCAGCGGATGCTGCTGCGTGCTGCTTCCACCGACGTCAGAGCTGTGCAATTGCAATGAAATGCTCCCTTCTTCTGGAGCTAACTAGGCAGAGAGATGGTTATTGCTTTCTCTCTCTCTCCAGGGAGTAATCTGGAAACTTCATATATTATGCCTGTTTGACATGCCGTGGAGGAAAGGAAGGAAGGAAGAAAAAGGAAAAAAAAAAACAAATACACTGCCGGCATAAATAGAAGCTTTTCTCCCAAAATGAATAACGGCCCAGAAGTAGGTGTTGGGGTGGGGGAACGTGATCCGGATTAGGGATGCTTATATTTTCCGAGAGAGTGAATTAATAAGGATATTTATTTCAGAGAAGAGAAAAAAAAAAATCAAAGCCTGACACTGCTGACCGGAAAGAGAGAAGCATGTCTCTCCATTGTGGGTAGAAGAATCTTGTGGAGGTGTTTTTAAGAACACATTTCAGCCAAAATTCAGCTCTCTGACGCAGAACTGGAATTGGAAGATACTCTTGAGATCATCAAGACCCACCCCCTCCAAAAATACAAATGAAAGCATCTCTGACAGAAGACTTCTTTGGGCTAGGAGTTTTCTGAATTGAATGCATGGAAATCCTTGGTTAAGTTCATTTTGCTATTTTTTTCCCCATTTTTGTTTTTGCATCAATCCTCTGCAATTCTGACCAAACGTTTTAAGCTACAAAGCGCAGCAATTGCCCAACTATTGCATTCCTTTCTTTCTTCCAAGTCCCTTCTTCAACCTTTCCTTTTTCGGATGGTTTATGAAGGAAAAGCAGAATTCAAAAATTCAGATATTATGAAGAATAATATATTCAAAACACTTCTGAAAATAGCCACATCTGAACCAAACAGAATTGAAGTTCAGGCACCAAACAGCTGAAAATGTTTGACTAAAGGAACAGCTTTTCAAAACCCTCTCTCTCTCTCTTTCTCTTTCTCTCTCCCTCCGTCTCTCTCTCCTTGCTGTTCAGTGTAGCCTTTTAATCAAAAGCCTGCTTGTTTATTTCACAATTCATCCGGGTCAGAGTTTCCAAAAGAAAAATTGGACAAATCTGAGTAGATAAGGAGGACATAATAGATCAGAGTGTGACTTAATGAAACTATCTGGAAGAAGAAATTCATTTGCTTCGCCTTAAAATAAAACAAAAAATCCTTTTTGATGCCCCGCAGAAAGTTTATTCCACAAAGCTTCTGTGAACTCATTTGAAACAAGCATGGTGTGTACAGACGGCTCATAACTGTATAACTGAATTGTTGGCACTTGGCATCTGAATGCTCCAGGCAGATTCTGAGCTTGAGAGACAGACACTGCATCAGACAGCTTTCGAGAACATTTAATGCAGAGGTCCCCAACCTTGACAGCTTTAAGACTTGTGGATTTCAATTCCCAGAATTCCTCCTCCAGTCATGTTAGCTCAGGAATTCTGGGAGCTGAAGTCCACAAGTCTTAAAGTTGCCAAGTTTGGAGACCTCTTCAAAGTGACCATCATCTGCCAACTCTTGCCCCTCTGGATTCCACCTAGAAGCGAATGGAGCAAACTTTGAAAGCAATATGTATTCATGGACCCCAGTTTGACATTAGATCTCCAAGCAAGGAGAAAATAGGCTCAAAAGCTCTTTAGCCTTCACAGCAGACCTCAAAGACAACCATTTTGAAGAAACTTTAACAACATAACAGAGAGGGAGGTTGCAAACCACAAAAGGTTTCAAGCCGTCTCAGTCGGTCTCAACACAAGACTTTTGGCTCCTTGTAGTTGTCAACTAATAAAGAACTGGTAGTTTGTCTTGCACTTAACACCTGGCAGAATAAGATTTTAATATTCTGGAAAGCAGGAAGACAAAATGCCCAGAATCTGCCTGGAGCATTCAGATGCCAAGTGCCAACAATTCAGTTATACAGTTATGAGCCGTCTGTGCACACCATGCTTGTGGGAGTTGAAATCCACAGATCTTAAATTTGCCATGGTTGGACACTCCTGTAGGCCAATCTGAGTTCCCTGTGACCAAACAGATGGAATAACAGAATAACAAGGGTTGGAAGGGTCCTTGGAGGTCTTCTACCCAACCTTTTCGTTAAGCAGGAAACCCGATACCAGGGGTCTCCAAACGTGGCAACTTTAAGTTTGGGGAACCCTGCTCTTAACCTAGGAACTCTGGGAGTTGAAGTCCACAAGTCTTAAAGTGGCCATGTTTGGGGGCCTCTGCTGTAAAGAAAGCAAACTTGTCTTGAGTGCTGCAGTAACTTCACTTCTGCCTCTCTTGGGGGAAAGTGAAGCAAAGATTTTCAAGTCAGCCCCAAGGAGTATAATTAGAGGAATGAGCCTCAAAAATCTGGCTAGCTTGCTTGATGGAGACCGTACAGTAATTCCAGCTCATTGATGTCCAGAAGAGACACATCCTCTTCCCTGCTTGTTTGCTATGGCAGCAAGGGCAACAGCCAAGAGGTCCCCCTGCCAAAATTAACCCAGGAATCTCCCACCTCCCTCTCCCACTTCCCTGAGTCAAGCGGCAAATTCCAGGCTGGCTCATGGGAATAGCCGCTCGGATGGCCTCCCTGTGGCTTCGGCATGGCACCTGCTGCAGCTCATATTCCTGCCTTGACGAGATGACAACGGCAAGCCAAACACGTTCTGACGCCAGCAGCAAAGCCCATTTCAAATAAATGCTCCAGCCTCTTGGCTCATATGCCGGCCATTCCTAGATGCAGAGGGAGAACTGGCCAATATCTGGGGGGCGGGGGAGGGGAAGAGACGAGGAAGGGCAGTTTCCCTCCCTGCCCCCCCCCCTCCTCCTCCTCCCGGTGGTGTCCCTGTTTATCCTGCTGAAGGTGGCCAAGAAAACCAAACACTCCATTCAAAAGTAGAGAGGAGGAGCTCAGGGCACAAAGCACTTCTGTTTCTCTAGAACAGTGATCAAACAATCAGTGGGCTGGGGACCACTGGTGGTCCGCGAGAAATTTTTGGTGGTCCACAGAGAAATGTCAACCCCAAAGCAATTCAATCCAGGCTGTGCAGGAACACAAGGCTTGTGTCACTTGTGTTGCAAACAACAAGAGGTAGTGAGGAGAGGGGGGAAAGGGCAGGGGGGGAACTTGCCCCATTCGCCCCACGTGCCTGGCCTGGCCACCAGGCTGCTTCTTTCCGCTTCGTTCTTCTTCTGCTTTTGTCTGCATGCAAGGAAAGCGGCCAAAGTCTTTCTTTCTCTCCCCCTAACTCCGCCAGAAGTGAGTCTTTGGGACCCTGTTAGGCTTCCTGCTCCAAGAGGCTGCGCTGGCATGACAAACCTCACAAAAACTCATTTGTGGCAGAGTTTGGGGCAGAGAAAGAAAGACTTCTGCTGCTTTCCTTGCATGAAGCCAAAAGTCTCTCTTTCCACCACCCCCTCCCCGAGTGGAGCTGGAGGTGGTATCCTGCAATCCCAAATAAAGAACAATCGATCCGTAGGGGAACGGGGTGGAGAATCTTCCTGCAGACCTTTTTGGGGATTTTTCCAGGGTCTTTGGGATTTAAAATTATGAGTTAGGTGGTCCCTGAGGTCCAAAAGTTTGGTGACCCCTGCTCCAGAGCACGCAGCCATGTCTTTCGTGCAAGCTTCTAAACTTCCTTTTCTCCACACCACCACCAAATCTCCCAGAGGGTTCAATGGACTGGTTGCCTAGCAGGTGCTCACATGGGCAACTGTCTTGCGCTACAGATTATACATGTGTGTGCACTGGAACCCTTCTGGGAGAATCCACACACTACCTTGGAAACTGACTTAAGTTTGCTCAGGGAACCTCCATCTGAAACTCTCTGCTCCTAGTATCTAGATCAGAGGTCTCCAAACTTGGCAACTTTAAGACTTGTGGACTTCAACTTCCAGAATTCCAGCATAGCTGGCTGGAGAATTCTGGAAGTTGAAGTCCACAAGTCTTAAAGTTGCTAAGTTTGGAGACCTCTGATCTAGATCAATAAAAAAAAAATATTTGGTATATTTTTGGTCCTTTCAGTTTATTCCCTCTCCCTACCCTTCTCTCGCAAAGCGGAGCCTGGAAAAAAACCACACACCTCCCCCCAAAAAACACAAAAGACTCACAAACATGTTTTGAAGGTTCTCCTGCACAAACAGGGCTGGAAAGAAACCGCTGGGTGTAAACAACGGGGAAGGAGGGCGATGGGAAATTATTGGGTGGAGAAGGTGAGTCAGAAAAACCCAGCCCAAAAAGGACTGGAAGCCAGAGGTCACCCCAAAAATCGGCTATTTTTCAAGACAGTTGCAAAAAGAAAGAAAGAAAAAGCTGCCCTAACATTAGTTAAGCCATGATGCATTCCAATATCTCAGGGGCTGCCCCAAAGAAGAGGGAGTCAAGCTATTCTCCAAAACACCAAAAGGCAGGACATGAAGCAATGGGTGGAAAGTAATTAAGGAGAGAAGCAACCTGGAATTAAGAAGTTATTTCCTGCCACTGAGAACATTTAATCAGTGGAACAACTTGCCTCCAGAACTTGTGAATGCTCCAACTGGAAGTTTTTAACAGATGTTGGATAACCCTTTGTCTGAAGTGGTTTAGGGTTTCCTGCCTCGGCAGGGGGTTGGACTAGAAGACCTCCAAAGTCCCTTCCAACTCTTCTTTTCTATTTCTATTATTTTTATTTCTTATTCTAAATTCTATTCTATTCTAAATTCTATTCTATTCTCTCTACTGCATGGACTTCAAGAATATGCTCTCTCTCTCTTTCTCTCTCCCCCTGAGAACGGAGCTGGAGACGGTATCCTGCAAATTATGAGTTTGGTGGTCCCTGATGTACAAAAGGTTGGCAACCTCTGCTCCACAGCTAAGGACATTCAGAAGAAACCATTCATGGTCCTGGATGAAATGAAGGTAGGACGCAAGCTCCACACCTAAAAACCTGAACTCAACTAATTAGAATTCGTATTAGACTCCAATATTTCCATTTAATTTTCCTCCGAAAGGTTTTGCTTCGGGCACAAGCAAGACCCAGAGTTGGTGTGATCGGGGATGGTTTGCAAAGCCTTTCCCACCGGCAATTTTGCCAGGATCAGCAGATCCCAAGATAAATACAAGTCTATTACCAGCAGACCCAACTCTCCAACCTGACTCAGGAAAATAAAATCTGTCTCTGTTTGGTAAATATCAACAGATGGGAGTCAGGATTAGGTTTTAAAAGATCATCACAAATACAGGGATGGAGGCCACTTAAAAAACACAGTTGAGAAAATTTGATTAGAAGAATTTACGCTTCTGCTTGTTCAGTATCAGCCCAGCGTGTAAAAGAGAAAACAACAAACCTATACAACTTTAAAAAAAAATATTTCTGGGGCTCAAAGGAGCTGATTTATTACCCCCCCCCCCAAAAAAAAAGACCTCCAATCAAGCTGAAGTAGGTAACAGCATCCTATGTTTTGTGATTCAAGTAGATAACATCATCAATGCTAGAAGGGAGTGGGATTTATAAACAGAGAGCAACCCCCTTTCCCTTCTAGTACTGATGATGTTACCTAGTTGGGTCATGAAATGTCTGCAAGAAATCAACTAAGCTGAGAGAACATCAAGGACTCCATAGTTCTCCTCCTCCTCCTCCTCCTCCTCTCCTCTGCAAATCCCACTTCCTCCCAGCACTGATGATGTTGTCTAGTTGGGTCATGGAAATGTCCACAGAAAAAAGCCACCAAGCTCAGAGAGCACCAAGGACCCCACAGTTCAACTCTCAGCTGCAAATATTTCCTTCTCTAGGGACCGAGTGCTTTTGGATCAGCTGGCTGGGCATCCACCTACCATGGGGGTGGCTTTTTCTTCCTTCTCCAGATCCAACCTTAGGACTCCATCTTGATCTCCTGCTGTTTAGACCCCAAACATGAGCTCAGAAACCCTACTTTAGGAGGGTTATGGGCTCTGATTTAGAAAAAGATTTGGGTTGACCAATAGTCAAAGCAGCATTTCTCAACCTTGAGAACTTCCAGAGGTGTGGACTTCAATTCCAAGGAATCTCCACTCATCTTAAACTTCCCAAAGTGGAGAAAGCGATCAACTCCCAATTTGTTTTCAGTCAAAATACTTGCATTTGAAGTAGGGGGTGTGCGCGCACTCTTTTGTGCAACCAAAATGTGCAACATCGAGGGAGAGCAAAGACATAAGCCATCGTTGTCCCCTAGTTAAAATGGGCTAGTTATGAAGCAGATGAAACTTGGAGGGGGAAGGACAGGAATTGAGATGGGTGGAGGAGAAAAGACGAGAAAGGCTTCTGCCAACAGGAAGAGAATGAAAAAGGAAAGGTTTTACTCCTCATCTGGCTAATCCATGTCTTTCTACCCCCAATGGGCCATCTCCTGCTACAGGTAGTCCTCAACTTACGACAACAAATTGAACCCATACTTCCTGTTGCTCAGTGAAACAAAAATGAGTTCTCATCAGTTAAGCCCCGTCAGGCCAACGTTCTCCCTGACCGACGCAACTCACAATATACAGGTAATCCTCGCGTTACGGCCACAATGGAGCCCAAAGTTTCTGCTGCTAAGAGAGACAGTCGTGAAGTGAAGTTTTGCCCCATTTTTACGAACTTTCTGGCCACAGCTGTTTAGTGAATCACTGCAGGGGGTTATATCAGTAACATGATTGTAAAGCGAAACTGGCTTTCCCCATTGAAGGTCACAAAAGGCGATCAGGTAGGCACAGCAATCGTCACAAGTCTGAGTCAGCTGCCAAGTGGCCAAATTTGAATCACGTGCCCATGGGGAGGGGGAGGTGATGCAATGGTCATAAGTGTGGAAAAGGGTCATAAGTCACTTTTTTTCAATGCCGTTGTTAGAACAGTCACAAAGTGAAGTATTGTAAATCAAGGACTACAGCAGCGCAATTTCTAATTTTTTTTCCCAGCTGAAGTTGGGCTGCATTTAAAGACAACAACAACAACAACAACAACAACAACAACAATAATAATAATAATAATAATAATAATAAAAGATCCAAGGAAAAGTCGATAAGGAAAAGACCTGGCTGTGGCAACAGAACACTGAAGGAAGAGACAGAAGGCCTGATTCTTGCCGCTCAAGAACAAGCCATCAGAACGAATGTAATCAAAGCCAGAACAGAAAAATCTGCTGATGACCCCAAATGCAGACTCTGCAAAGAAGCGGATGAAACCATTGATCACATACTGTTGCAAGACAATCGCTCAGACTGACTACAAACAATGTCACAACACAGTCGCTCAGCTGGTCCACTGGAATTTGTGTCACAACGACCATCTGCCTGTCGCAAAGGACTGGTGGGATCATATGCCTGAAAAAGTGGTGTAAAATGAGCAGGCAAAACTACCGTGGGACTCCCAAATACAGACTGACAAAGTTCTGGAACACAACACCCTAGACATCACGATTGTGGAGAAGAAAAAAGTGTGGATCGTCGACATTGCGATGCCTGGTGACAACAGGATCAACGACAAACAACTTGAAAAAAGCACCAGATATCAGGACTTGAGCATTGAACTGCAGAGACTCTGGCACAAACCAGTGCAGGTAGTTTCAGTGGTACTGGGCACACTGGGTGCTGGGCCTAAAGACCTCGGCAAGCACTTAAAAACAATTGGTGCTGACAAGATCACCCTTGGTCAGCTGCAGAAGGCCACCATACTGGGATCTGCTCGCATAATCCGCCGATATGCATCACACAGTCCAAAACGCTTGGGAAGGGTTTGACGAGTGATTTGTGATACGAAACCCAGCATGGTTATCTCCTTTGCTGTGTATACCGTCATTTTTGTTAATAATAATAATAATAATAATAATAATAATAATAATAATAATAATAATAATAATAATAATAATAATAA
>BLBF01000068.1:1661384-1673636 GCA_015471245.1 Laticauda colubrina
AATAATAATAATAATAATAATAATAATAATAATAATAATAATAATAAAAACAATCTTGCAGTCTCAGAATCCAGAATTTGCTCAAATGCTGGAACTCTCTCTCAAATCCTATCACTTCAATCAGCTTTTTGGGTGCAATTAAACCAGATTTTTGTAACGAAGAGACTCGCCACAAAGCAAAACGCAGACTTGGTGGAATTAGCTTGATTCACATCTCCAAGACCAGGTCTTTCCTGTCTGGCAAATTAAGATGGATTAGGCTTTAATCCCAACCCCCTCCCTGCAAAAATTCCTTACATCCCCAAGCAGGCACCCTGCTGCATCCTGGGCTTTGGGATTACAACACCCATCTTTTGAAGGCAATTAAAACAGCCAGGAAGGGAGCTGTAGATCCAACACTTAAAGCTGGGGTCTGTCTCCAAACTGGGTTGCTTTTGTGGACTTCAACTCCCAGAATCCATTTGGAGGCCCCGTGTTCAGCAAAAGAACTCTGTATTTATTGAAGAAAGAAAATGTTCTGGAGACTTGGTTCTCCACCTTGAATTTTAAACCATTTTTCTTTGTTTGCCTGCTTAGAAGCAAAAAGGCAGCTGCATTCTTTGCAGGAAGCCATGCTTCCTGTAAAAGGGGTTTATGTCTGCGTGCAGGAGAGCATGTATCTTTCCTGGCCCAGCTAACCCCAATTTCAAACAATGGAACACAGTTCAGCCTTCTCTGCAAACAGCCCCTCGCTGCCCCCTGATCCTTCCAACCTTGGGAGGAAAAATAAAATAAGAATTTGAGGACAACAGAACCAACTCTTCCAAGGTTTCTTTTTTTGACTCAGCACAGACTGACAATGTTGCAGCTGCCCAAGATAAGCCAAACCAGGGTTGTTTGGAAGTGGGTGGGTGGGTTGACAGGGATTTTTGGAAGGAGAGGAGTCAAGGGAAAGAGAGATTTTGTGGCAAGCTCAGCGTCTCCAGGCTGGTGACGACCAAACACTCAATCTAGTTGTGCTCTGAGATGACGTGTGAAGAGACCATCTCTAGTGCCAGCTGAGAAATGCCATCTTTGCAGTTCTGCCCAGCTGGACACCATGGTATTTCCAGATCTGTAATTACAGCAGTAGAAGCTTGGAAGAAATATAATTTCAAAAACAAAGTTTGCAAGAGGTTGAAAGAGAAGCAAATGCAGTGAATCAATGGGGGGTGGGGGAGGAGGAGGAAGAAGAGGAGGAAAAAGAGGAGGAGGAGGAGGATGAGACTGTGGGGTTCTTGGAGGTCTCTGAACTTGGTTTTCCTATACCATTTCATGACCCAAGTAGATAACATCATCAGGGCTAGAAGGGACTGGGGTTTGCGAGGAGGAGTCGGAGTCCAGGAGGATGGACTTAAGAGCGAAGACAAGGAGATCCTTCTAGATCAGAGGTTAGATCAGGGGTACATCCCTTTCAAGAAGTTTCAGATTGTTCACCAGTCCCTCTCCAAACCCTGATCAGAGAAAAATAACTTAATAAATACAACTTTGACTACGAATAATAATAATAATACCATAACAACATCTTCGACCCTTGGATATTCCCATCACCTTGAAGGACAATGCTGACCACTTTGGAGAACCCTACTATAGACCCACTGCCAAAAAAAATCTCTAAGGCAGAAAAATCCTTGAACAAATTAAAAAAAAATTGGACAGGAAACACATGTTTGGGTCTCCCTTCCTTACAGCAAGACTCAACTCCCTGCACTGTCTTTTCTTCAGTTTTAAGAATTGCAGTGTAAACCTTTGGAGGTGGCTTTCAAGGATCTGAAGCACTTCCCATACATTATCCAACCTTGGCGTCCGTTAACCGCTTCTTAGGTGGCCTTGGATGAGGGCCCATTTTTCTTCTGCTTCTGGATGCCTTCAGCTGCTTGCATGGATGCATCATCCCTTAGAAGGATGGCTAGTCTAGGGAAGAGAAGAACCAGGGGAGACAGGATAGCAGTCTTCCAGTATCTGAGGAGGGGGCTGCCACAGGGAGGAGGAAGGGGTCAAGCTATTTTCCAAGGCACCTGAAACTGATCAAGGAGAGATTCAACCTGGAAATAAGGAGGAATTTCCTTGACAGTGAGAACAATCAACCGATGGAACAGAAGTTGTTTTCAGAAGTTATGGGAACTTCATCACAGGAGGCTTTCAAGAGGAGACTGGACTGCCATCTGTCAGAAATGGTGCAGGGTCTCCTGCTTGGGGGGGAGGGGGGTGTTGGACTAGATGACTTACAAGGTCCCTTCCAACTCTGTTAATTAAGGTTGCCAGAAGGACCGTTGGTTTCTTCTGACCTGGGGGTGGGAGAATGTCCTCCTGCAGACCACCAATGGGTTCCTTAGCTGCTAGAAGCTCAACTGCCTCACAATTGCAACCAAAATTTTTGTCATGAAGTGATTGCAGTCATAAGTCAAGTCAGACCCAATTATATGACAATTTTTATGATGGTCGTTTGTTCAGGTTGCATGGTCATTAAGCGAATCCAGCATCCCCAATGGGTTTTTTTTGTTGTTGTTGCTGTTGGAAAGGCCACAAATCTCATTGGATTGTACGACCCCCACAATCGATTGTTAATGGGATCTGGTTGCAAAGGTTCTGGCAGTGGTGTAATGGTCACAGGTGCAAGCACAGGTCATAAGTCACTTCTCTCAAGACCACTCTGCCTTCAAGTGGTCATTAAACAAATGTTGATAAGTACATGTCCTCCCAAGATATTAAAAATGCAGCCCTTAACTGGAATTGTATAACTTTTATTGTTCATTTTAAGTTGTGCAAAGTAAAATCTTCTCCAGATGAAACCTTTTTTTTTTTTTCTGGTAAGGCCGTTGGGTTTTGGCTAAAGTTCTGATTCCAAGTCATAAGAAACCCTTATCTCTACTTTGCAACAGTTTGATAAAATTTGTGCATCATAGCTTTTCATTGTCAATGGCCTCTTTTGTGTCAATTGCCTCTTTTGTGACGAAACCAGCTGGCATTGGCCAAAACCAATGAAAATTAAGCAAGGAAACAATGACCCCAAGACAGAATCTTTTTAGAAAGCAAGTCTTGATTCCACAGAGCTGAATACACTGGACAAGTATTTGAGGAATTTCTTATACCAACAAGGACTTTGCCTCGTTTCACACAGCCTTTGAGGAACAAAACAAGCCTTAAGCACCTTCCTTTCACAACAGCACTATGCGGGCTATGCGTCACTTGTTGCTACTTTAGCAATACACAACAAAACAAACACCTTCAGAGCAAGGCACCACAAAATAAATATATCCAGACAACGTTGCAACTTATATTCCTTTTGCATTCCTGTTTTGCTTCCTATTCACGAGTTCAACACACAGCCGTTTTCTGAAAACTTCTCTGATACTTGGATGGGAAAAAATCAGAATTCCTTGCTAGGACCGATGTCGATAAAACTGAACGAAGCTGAATTTATCCTTAAGCTGCATCACACATGAACTCAGGACCTCCTGATCCAACATCCAAAACAATGACCCACTTGATCTGATCGACAAGATTTGTACTGCCTGGTGGCCCCAGACAGGAATCTTCATTCATGGATGACTCAGAAAAGGCTCTTGCAAGGAACAGCTAATCTCCCGTCCAACCGTCTGCAGCTAAAGACGAGCCCATCTTACACAACTGCAATTACAAACATGAAAACAATGTATAAGTGCTATATACCCCACACCATCAAAGATACAATAGACCTGAATTTACCACCAATAATTTTGGAGGGTTTTCTTTTTTTTCACCTGGATGGACTCTACCCTTCCTGCTTTTTAAGGGTATTTTCATGTCCCTATAGCTCTCGATACATTTTCCACCCTGCTTTTTTTCCCAACATATCCTGGAGAGAGAGAGAATAGATCTGTTCCTAGTGTTGGCGGAAAACATCCTGTTAAAATTCTCCAACCCCTGTGAGAAATAAAGATTACTGGAATATTTTTAATACCTCTCTAACAACGCTCTGTGGAAATTAGGAGCAGCATTAGTTAGTGGAGTTTGAACAAAGCTCCCTTGAAATTCAACCGAAGACTTTCTCCCAAACTTTCCTGACTGCTGAATTTAGTCCTACGATTGGCTTTCCTGACCTCCAACCCCCCTCCCAGGGCAAGGGGTCAGCTTCATGGGCAGCTCAACCCAACAGGAGTTAATCCTGCAGCCCCCAAGAAGAATAGCTGGCTAAATCTTTTTCTTGCAGAACATTAAAATAGCTGCTGTATTCCCCAAGGCCCCTGGTTCTACATACACTTACCTGTAAGTATGTCCCACTGGGCTTTGTGGGTTTACTTCTGGGTAAACAGGCATAGAAGTGTTCCATAAATTGCCATGGTGATTGCAAATCACTGGTCCATCCACTCAAGAATGCTTCAAAACCATATTCATTTTAGGACTGGGTAAAAGCATTCAAGATAAAGTCTACTCTAGGATGAACCTTAACTCCCAAGGATCATGTCACATAATTTCTGTAACCACAATACAGGTGTGGATTGTTCCTTGTTTATTTCAGGTTTGTTGGGTTTTGTTTTGTCATCGTACAAACTTGGGACTTCCAAGAGTTATATACAGGAAGTTCAACCCTGCTTTGTTTTCCAAGTTCTGTCATTGCTTATCTAGGCCACCAGCAATTAAATGTCATTTCATTGCCTTAAAACTATCGTTCTGTTCTACTGAACTCCGACCTTTGTGATCGTGAAACTGGCAGGAGAACTCAGTAACACAGAGAACAAAAATGTGAAACAAAGCAAAACACCCCACTATGAACTTCGATTAACACAAGGCACTGAAAATCTCAGAAGTCCACCTGCTTTAAATTCTCAACCCAACCAGGTAATGTGCTTCCTTCCTAATTTCATTCAGTGCTGAAGCCGCCATAGGATCAAAACTTTGATACAGCATGAAGGAAGTCCCCCTCTCCCCATTATTCTATACTTCTCCACATGGGTGTAAGACATGGAGATGGGAATCCTTTAATCCCCTCCCTGTTGGGATCTGGCTGAAAATGACACATGCTGGTTAAATCAGCTTGCTCCATAAAAATGCCAAGTTAACTTCAACCACATATCCTTCTTGGTAAAACCTGCAATGGGCCAGGCCTTTTTATTCACAAGTAGAGTTGGTTTTATGACCGTATCTCGCAAAGGGGGAACTTTTCAAATCCAAGTTTTTATTCCCACGGGCAACGGGAGGGATTTCTGGAATGTTAAGTGAGTAAGGCTACGATGTGCTTGAGAACCAGGCATTAATGATGACTAAGTTGAAATGTATTCTAATCTTTCCAGTATAAAGGATAAAGGTCATATTTTAACTTGCAGGAGTTGTTTCTTGTAAATGTGACGAAACATTTGATTAAAAAAGACCAAAAGAAAAAAAAATCTTGAAAAAAGATTTTCCCACAGTTTGGAAAGTGCCCAGAAGAAACACTGGATCCAGTTACATTAAGAAGTTAATCTCAAATGCTCTTAAAACACACACACACAAACACAAATAGCTTTGGTTGGATCCTCACAAGATGAAAACCACAATACCTGGGTTTATTATACTCCATATTCCACTCAAATCAAAATATCTATTATGGCTTTGGATGATGTGATACCGAAGATCAAGACAAGATGGCTAAGACTATTCTGCACCTGATCAGCAGTCCTTTCCCAGATTTCCCTGTTCCTATTGATGGGCCTGTTTTCATTCTACCCCTATCTCCACATTTACAAAGTTCCACAGTTTAAGTTAGAGTCCCAACCAAAATGTAAGTCACTTTCAAAGGCAATTTTTCTCAATCAGCAGAAGTTCTCACAGGTTCCCCATCTTTTTCTGGTGGTATCTCATGCATCATTAGACTCATCAAGCTTCCATCATGTCCAATTCAGGAACAATACAATGAAGGGAAGAACAAAGAGCTGTAGACCACACTGGTCCATGAAGAAGACCGTGCAAAAAAAGGCCCACTGGGTCCTTCCAATGAGAAGGACCGTCCTACAGTCCACAAGAACCTAAGGGCAGAAGAAGTAAGACTTGTACCTTGGGTTGCTCTTTCTACCGCTTGAGTCTGAGGAAGCTTCTCTTCTGCATTATGTCTTTTTAGTGTCTACAATAAAATTAACTTAGCCGAGAGTTTTGTCTTGAATCTCTGCCTGCCAAACTCCAAGAATTGATGTGAATGAAAGGAGACAGCAAGGATAAAAGTTGGAACCTGGGACATAGGAGGCAAGGCAATAAAAGCAAGTTGTACTCAACACTTTTGACTCTGAAAATGTAAACCCCGCAGGAAATATGAAATCGATCAGATTCGGTGAAGAAGAAGAAGAAGAAGATAAAAGTTGTTGCCATGTGCAGATTCAGCATTATCCTCAGTAAATTAAGGACTGTAAGTAAAATCTGAAGAGCAGGGAATACGATTTGCTGCAATTACTCAATAATTCAAACAAAATTTGATTTGCACAAATTGACTAATGTTCAAAAACAAACATCACGCTCTCCTTAATTTCTTCATTTCCATCCACACCGTGTTTACTTCTCAGCAATTGCACAACGTGCTAATTTAAATCCTTTCTTTCAAAACAAGTCCTCGTTTTGGTAGTCGAAAGAAATGAAGCCCAATTGCTACAAGCTGAGTCCGTTGACCATGGGGGTGCTGCAACAGTGATAAATAGGAGCCAGTTGCTCAACGGCTGAATTTTGATCACCTGACCGTTGATGATACAACAAAGGTTGTGTGAAAAACGATCCTATCACTTTTTCAGTGCCATTGTAACTTTCAACTGTCACCAAATGAAATATTGTTAAGTCAAGGATTACCTGTATCTTGATGGTTATTCCTCATACAGAAGATACACAACCCAACTTCCAGCCTAGGTTGCCATTGGGCTCTCCTCTACAAAATTCATTTTCTTTATAATATATCATATTTTCAATTTTACATCACATCTCCTTCCCTGCCTTCCCTTTTCCTTTCCTCCCCTCTCTCCCTCCCCTCTCCACTTCCTTCTTTTCTCCTCCTCTCCTCATACTTTCAATTTTGCATTGACAATCTATCTCTTTCCGTCTCTTTCCTTCTCCTTCCCTCCCTTCCCTTCCCTTCCCTTCCTTTTCCTCTCCTCCTCTCTCTATTTTATTTTTAATATACATCCATATTAGGTGTGAACAGTGTTGATTCCGAGCATCATTCATATTAATCCAAATTCATTTTCCAAGTTGGGAGAGAAAACAAAGATGGGAGGCTTTCTAGGCCACTTATAAAGAAAGACCTTTGCCAACTCACAGGAGGAAGTTCTTCACCAATGACATCTCTGGTGACCCAACCCCTCATCTGGTTTCTCAAACCATCTGACAGAAACTTGAGGCACAGGTGTATCAGGGCAGAGAGCCAACACCTTTTGCAATGTTGTCATTCTTTCTCAACTGGTTCCACAAATCCAATCCTACGAAAACAACCCCTCCTCTTGGACCGAGCAGCCTTGCTCTGTTTATTTTCGCTCCTCGCCCAAGTCTGTCTATCCACCCGGAAATTCAGAGCTGCTGCAAGCTTGCAAACCAGAAAACAGATGAGTAGGTTCTCTGGGTCTCAAACAGGCCTGAGTCATCTCTACAACTGTCATAGATCTTCCTGGATTCTCCCTGGCCTGGCATGGGTGGGAATCCATTGCGAAAAAGAAAAGAAAAAAAAGCCTGGAAGGATTTTCCCGGAGGGGTAATACACAAAGGCTCAATCGATGCTGTGCGTCTAGCCATGGATTATTACACACAGTTGTAGGACCAGGGCCAACTAAACGTTGCCTCCCAACTCAAAATACTGTATTGATGATATTGCATGAGCTAATTTCCCTTACAGTCAACCGCTGTGGCCAAAAGCGTTTTACACACACACAGTTCAACCACCACCCCGACTTCAGTTGACCAAAGTTCTAGATCAGGGCTCCCCAAACTTGGCCACTTTAAGACTTGTGGACTTCAACTCCCAGAATTCCTAGGTTAAGAGCCAGGGGTCTTAGTCTTGAAGGGACTTGAGTTGAAGTCCACAAGTCTTAAAGTGGCCAAGTTTGGAGACCTCTGTTCTTGAATAGAGAGGAAAAAACAATAAAAGAAACACATCCACTACAGGTAGTCCTTGACCTACAGTTCATGTAGTGACCATTCAAAGTTACAATGGCACTGAAAAAAGTGAATTATGACCATTTTACTTACGGCCATTGCAGTATCCCCATGGCCACACGGTCACAATTCAGACACTTGGCGACTGGCTTGTATTTACAATGGTCGCAGCATCCCAGGGTCACATGATTCCCTTTTGTGACCTACTGACAAGCAAAGTCAGCATGTTACTAACTGAACACCTGCCTTGATTCACTTAAGAACTGTGACAAGAACTCCCCTTCCTCTGCTTGGATCCAATTAAGGCAAATATCTATATGTATTAAGAGGAAGCAGAATTGTACTCAGAGCACATCCACGGGCTCAGGTGATGGATGAACACTTTTGTGTTAAATCTGGTTAAAATCGGTCCTGAAACTGTGAACTTTTACACAACTGTCTTGAGGAGAAGGTGTGTTCAATCTTACAAGAGCCTGGCCGTTTTAAGGACACGTCTTAACTCAGAGGTTAGTAAGGAATATCCCCCCAAATTCAGTGCAATGAGAGGACAGTAATTCTCAGATCAAACAAAGGAAGCGGTTTACAAGCAGTGGGAAATAAATCCTTAAACATATATTTGTATGTGTACCTTTTGGAGCCTAAGGTGTAACTGCTCCTTGCTGGGAGGGGTGCAGTTTGCAGGCTGTATCCCTTCAATCAAAAATCAACAGGGGAGGGATTTGGACTAGATGACCTACATGGTCCCTTCCAATTCTGTTAATTAAGGTTACCAGAAGGAGCATTAGTTTCTTCTGACCTGGGGTGGGAGAACGTTCTCCTGCAGTCTACCAACGGGCTGCTGGAAGCTCAACTGCCTCACAATTGCAACCAGAATTTTTGTCATGAAGTGATTGCAGTCATAAGTCAGGTCAGACCCAATTATGCAATTTTTACAATGGTGGTTTATGCAGATTGCATGGACATGAAGCAAACCGAGCGTCCCCAATGGGAATTGGGATTTTTTTTGGTTGGAAAACAACAATAAAGACCACAAATCGCATTGGATTGTACAACCTCACAATCAATTGTCAATGTGATCTGGTTCTGGCAGTGGTGTGGTGGTCACAAGTGCAAGCACAGGTTGTTATCACTTCTCTCAAGACCACTCTACCTTCAAGTGGTCATTAAACAAACTGTGATAAACACAGGACTACACCAAGGCCGTGCATGTTCTCTCAAGATATTAAAAATGCAGCCCTTAACTGGAATTATATAATTTTTTATTGTTCATTTCAAGTTGTGCAAAGTGAAATCTTTTCCAGATGAAACCTGTTTGTTTTTTTTAAGGCCGCTCCTTGAATAATAATAATACAAAAATCAACCCTGCAGACCGTCCCAATCCAACAGGCTTTTAAAACCCCGTGGGATTAGCATATCCCATGATAAAATAATTGAATTGTGTTTCCACAATAGACAAACAACAAAACTACTGTATTAAATCTCGCCTGACAGATTGATTCCAAGGTTGCTCCCAAATAAAGATTGCTTACGTCTCAAATCTGAAAAACAAAACAAAACCTCACAACCCTGATAATTAGATGAACTTCCGACTTGTTCCTCTCGTAAGCAAAATGAAGTATTAATTAGTGGTTTTCATTCCTACTGAGCCTGGTCTTGTTTGGGCTCCAAACCGCAGCAACCAGAAATATTTTTTTTCCTTATCTCAAGAACATCAAGATGACATTGGTTAATATTTCTCCAAAGCGAGTGGGAATGAAGCAAGTAAAGCAAATTGGCCATCCACAAAGCAGACAATGGCACAAAGGGGGGGAAAAAAACCAGAAAAGCCAAAATATAATGAAGGGAAGCTGAAGCACCCAGCGCCTAAGACTTTACAGCTTCTTGCTTGGACAATGTAAACCCAAAGCCCAAATTCAACACAATGCATGAAATTTACTCAGCCAGACAGTGTTGTAACCAAGAAGGCAACACTAGAAAGAAGTAATTCCACCCCATGATTAATTAATTACATTTTAAATGCCTCCCATCTCGCTGACAAGAGACTTGCAAGCATCATCAAAACAGAGGTATAAAACATTAAAAATAAACCAAAATTAAAGAAGTTAAAAGCCAGAAAAAGAATATCATGGGGTTGGATGTGGGATTTTCATCCTGGTCCACTAACCACCTCCTATAGGGAACACATTATACACACACGCGCACGCGCGCACACACACACACACACACACGCGCGCGTGTGTGTGTTCCTCACCAATTTTTCCGTGAACCAAATGCTCAAGCCTTCCAAATTGCTCATGATGTGTCCTTTAAAAAATGGGGGAAGGGGGTTCCTTTTGCACCATGACCTGAACCCATAAAAACTTTTGCAAATGTCGGCTTCACCTCTGGACATCAAGAATTTTGCAGCCAGCTATGCTGAATAATTTAAGTCTGCTTTTCCCATCTCTGACCCAAAGCACTCTTCTAAAACGGTCAACACGCAGTGCTTAAACAAACACACCACACCAGGGTGTGCCACAAAGCAGAGTAAAATGTCGTAAAGAGCTTTAAAGACAGTTGGCTCAAAATTGTTTTCCTTCCTTGGGCAGCCGAGTGCAGTTTTAATAAAACCCTGTTCCCTCACTGCACAATGGACCAGGAGGCCTAAGAACATTGTTCTGCCAAAAATAATAAGCTACAAAGCAAGGCCTGGGTCCTATCACACACACATTTCCGGAGCAAACCCTCAGCTACCAACCCTCTGCATTCTTGCAGGCCAAACAATGGACAGTCGTTAAAATACCAGCTTTTATTCCTGAAGGCAGGAGTGTCCAACCATGGCAGAATTTCCAGACTTGTGGACTTTCAATTCCCAGAATTCCCCAGCCAGCCATGCTGGGTGGGGAATTGAAATGCACAAGCCTTAAAAGTTGCCCTGGTTGGACACCCCCTGATCCAAGGGGCAGTGTTTGCAAAAGTTTTGAATTTACAAAACACTTTTAAAGTGTCTGGGTTTTTGTTTTTGATCCACAATTTGCTCCACGAAGGAATAAATCCATGGATTTCCATAGGAAAAAAAACTCTGGAAAAAGATTGTTTAGATTCCGGACCCCTCCTCTCCTGAAGAGTTGGCAAAGGGTGTTTGGAAAGTGATTGTTTTAGTCGTGAAAAAGAAAGGGGTGGACGGCAGACTGACCCCACACCTGCAGCCCCACCGAGGCCTAAATCTGGCTTTTTCTGCAAAGGGGGCCCATCCACCCAATGAATGGAGGTTAAAAATAAGCTCGGGAAAGCCGATCCAATATTTGTTGGCGAAGGAGCCTCGGCGACTGCCACCAGATACCTCCGCACGATGCCAAGAAGGACTGCCAAATTGCAAAGCCTGGAGGCTGCTGCATCGGGAACAGAAGCACACAGCAATGAGATCACACCGAAACTGCAGTTTCGGCCCCGAGCTGAGCTGCCACTCCAAGCCAACTCTGGAGGGAGATGGAGGCCGTGCTTCCCTCCGTCAGAGAGTCCCAGAATCAAGGCTGCCATTCCACAGGTCTATAAAGGAGCAACTAACACCCCGTCCCTCTTTCCCCACCCCCCACCCCCACCCCCAGTCTGCCAAGCTGAAGAGCCAAGCTGCACATCCAACAGGTGGGATCCCTTTTGGAATCCTCTTCTGGGTCCCTGGCATGTTCCAGGCACGCAAAAAGCCCTTCTCCGGAGCTAAGCCAGGCATCTAACTGGGCGCATTGCAGGAGGCACCTGTTTCGGAGGCCGAGCAGGTGTTTCCCCCACGGGAACCACCCCAACCAGGTCTGGGAAGAAGCAGCGGCTGATCTGGTCCGTCAAGACTCTTTGGCAAACCTGTCGGTTGGGTTTCAGGCATTGTGGAATTCCAGAGAAAGGACACGTCTTGTGGGCCCACAACAACACCTCTTACCCCCCCCCCCCCCCTAGCCCCGTGCTACTACACACTATTTCCATTCACAGCCCAGATCACAACACTGGAAGGGGGGGCTCCAAGGATCCTTCCCCTGTGGGGGGGGGGGGGGGGGAGGCAGAGATGGGCTTAAAGTCTCCCAGCACCAACAGCTTTTCTAGCGGGGTGGGGGTGGGGGTGGCTGGAGGAGCCCCTGGGCAGCAGCCCCAGGCCCATTGGTGGGGAGCCCCCCCCCCCCC
>BLBF01000068.1:1674036-1699412 GCA_015471245.1 Laticauda colubrina
GGGGGGGGGGGGGGGGGGGGGGGGGGGGGGGGGGGGGGGGGGGGAGGTTCCGCTGCTCCGCCTCCTCCCTCCCTGGCGCCGCCTCCCCCCCCCCGCCGCCGCCCCCGCCGCCGCCGCCCTGCGCGCGCAGCCGCCCAGCCCGACCCGGGCCGGCCGAGCGGAGGTTTTGCCCGGGTCTTTTGCGCGCGGCGGAGGGGCTGACCGGGCCGGAGAGCGGCGGCTCCCCCCGGGCGCAGGGCCGGTGGGCAGAGGGTGCCCGGGCTCGGGGGCGCACGGAGGCGCCTCTTTGCAGCAGAGCAGCCGCTGCTGCTCCTCCCCTCCCCTCCCCGGGCTTGGCACACACACACACACACAGACACACATCGATGCCCCCCTCCCCAAAAGGAAGGAGGGGGGCCAAACGAGGCAGCCTGGGCATGGCGCTCTTTGCCAACCGAGCGGCGAGCTTACCAAGACACCACCACCACCACCACCGCCCCACCCCGCCCCTGCCAGCCGCGAGCGTCGTCCCCCAGACCCACCTGGGCTCCTCCTCGGCGGGGGTCGCGCCTCCACCCCAGCCCACCCCCCTTCCTCCCGGGCGCTTTGGTTCCGGCCGCGGAGCTTGGCACGGACTGGGGCAGAGAGTTTCCTGGAACGGGCGAGCCTATCAGCGGCCACGGGGGTGGGGAGGGGGAAGGAGGGAGGAGAGGCTGGGCAGGCACGGCAGGGCTGGCAGGACCGGAGCCCAAACGCTTTTTGGCCCGCCTCCCCGCCCCCGGCCAGCCTGGGCCAAACTTCGCCTCCGCCGAAGCTGAGCTTGCAAAGCCCTTGAGCTGCGGTTTCCCTGACCGGGACCGGCAGAAGGAGCCTCTATCGTTGGACTCACCGGGCCCCAAACTTGGCAGCTGTCAGACTGGTGGACTATCAATTCTGGGAGTCCTAAAGTTGCCAGGTTTGGGGACCCCTGGTGTAGGGTTTCCTGCCTGAGGAAGGGGTTGGACTAGAAGACCTCCAAGGTCCCTTCCAGGCCCTTGTTGTTCTGTTATTTCCATGCGTTTGTGTCACAGGGACCTCAGAATGGCCTACTGCGGGGCGTCCAACCTTGGCAAATTTAAGATCTGTGAACTTCAACTCCCAAAATTCCAGCTAGCCAGCATGGCTAGCTGGGGAATTCTGGGAGTTGAAGTCCACAACCTTTTAAGTTGCCAAGTCTGGGGAGCTCTGGGTTAGAGAGGGATCGAATCCTAACCTCCCGACTTGGTCCTTGAGTTTGCACCACCATGGAGCAACCACATTTCTGCAGTTAAGCGAGGCGGTTGTTAAATGAATTTTGCCTCCATGGTATGACCTTTCCTGCCACTGTTGTTAAGTGAATCACTGCAGCTGCTAAATTAGTAACACAGCAGTTAACTCAATCCGGTTTTCCCATTGAGTTTACCTATCAAAAGGTCGCCAAAGGGGATCCGGTGAAACTCTGACCGTCATAACTATGAATCAATTTGCCAAACATCTGAATTTTGATCACATGCCCACGGGGGAGCCCGCAACAGTCATAAATGCGAAAAAATGGTCGCAAGTCCTTTTTTTCCAGTGCCATCATAACTTTGAACGGGCACTAAATGAATTTTCTGGACTTTCTTAAAGCGTCCAGTGCCTGGCTACCCTCCTCAATCGCTCCCCCCCAGCCACCCCAAGCCTTAACAACAGATGTCTCCTAAATGAGACACAGTTTTGCAGTTGCAAACAACAATTTCCTTTCCAAGGAAGTCTGTGATGACCCAAAGGGGCGTGGCACAAAGGCAACACAGTCACTTAAGCAAGAAGAGTCCCTTTATTAGCTCCAATTTTGCCCCCATTGTCCAGGTTACCTTCGGCTGGAGAAAAAAACTCCCAGGAACAGTCTGTAACTAGAAAATTCAGTCCAAAACAAGGTACATACAAACTGTAACTTAAAATCCAAACAAACCAAACTAAAGTAATTAGTTTGGCAGGGCAGGAGAAGGAATTTCAGACTTGAAAGCATAGCAAAACTCACACAGTTGGGAAGACGCCAGGAACACAGATAAGCCACGACGATACCAGATAAATTCATGATTTGCTCCCAACAACTTACTGTACGCAGCTTCCCTTTTAAAACAATCTGTTCCCAACTGCAGCTAATGAAAGGAATCAGGCCCCTTTCCTCCCCCGTAAGCCATGCAACCCATATTGCTCCCTTCTCTGTTCCTCCCTGCGTGCCCCAGGATGAAGAGGGGGTGGGCCTTGGTCTTCGTCCAAATTCCCTCTCCCTTGTTCTCCCTCTCCCCTGCTCTGCCCAGCTGGCCTTTGCCCTTCCCCAGTTTCCTCCAGAGCCAATGGCCCCACACACCCACTCCCTGTCAGCTGCTCGGCCTCCCCCTCTGAACCAGATTCCGGCAGGGGCATGATAAAGTCTGAATAATGTTTTTCTGCCAGCTTTCCTACCCCAGCTTCCCATAAACTGGGTGTCAGCAACCCACAGCTCTGGAGCGGCATGCGGCTCTTTGGGCCCTCTGCTGTGGCTCCCTTGTTGGATGATCCCACCACTGGCTGGCCCCGCCCCGCCCCTCGCGGTCACTCCTCGCCTTGCCTGAGAAGGTAAAACACACACAAAAAAAACAGAAATGAGAGGGAGAGGGAGAGAGAGAGACCCATTTCTCACAGAAAACACCGTGAGCCACAAAACCTGGCTAGGCATGGCAGGGTGTGTGTCTCATGTGACTGGGTGGGAGTGGTGTTGAGTTGGCCACACCCACCCAGGTTTTGAGGCTCCCAGTGTTTTCTGTGGGAAACTGGTCCCAATGGCTCTTTGAGGATTTAAGGTTGCAGACTCTTGCCATAAACTCTCCAGGGTTGCTTTTAAGGGCCCAAACTCTGTCCTACCCCAATAGAACAGAACAGAATTTTTTATTGGCCAAGTGTGATTGGACACACAAGGAATTTGTCTTGGTGCAAATGCTCTCAGTGTGCATAAAGGGAAAAAATACATTCATCAAGAGTCAAGAATCATCAGGTCCAACACTTAATAATAGTCATGAGCTACAAGTAAGCAATCAAATCCAGAGATAGTATTCGGCAGGTTCTGACCAGTCCTGGAGAACGGGCAGCAGAATCTTTTTTTTTTTTTTTAAGAATTTTTATTGGTTTTTAAAACAAACATAAACAAAACATAAAAAACATCAAGCCATCTTCCATATATGTACATACAGTGTGTCGGTTGGTTTACAATTTTTTTTGTGCTTCCATTTGGTAGCCTCCAATTACAATTATATTATGTATGATCTCGGATTTTCAATCCAATATTAAATGCATTAACATCATTATTCAGCAGAAATTTTGAGTAGTTTGTAATACCACCTGATTGGCCCTGCCCCCATCTATTCTCTGCCTCCCGAGTCCCAGGTCTTCTTTTGTTGCACTGTACAAGGAGCTGGAAAGCAGGTTAATGGGGTGGGGAGGGAATGGGATTTTGCAGTATCCTTCCCCTGCCACGCCCACTAGGCCACGCCCACAGAACTGGTAATAAAAAAATTTGAATCCCACCACTGATCAAATCATATTAGGAAACAGTCAATATAAATCGTAAGGATATACCGTATATACTCGCATATAAGCCGATCTCACATATAAGCCGACCCTTAAAAAACTGCCCCAAAATGAGGAATTTTGCAAAAACTTGCATATAAGCCGACCCCCAAATACCATGGTGTTCAACCCCTGATCTCACCGTCAAGGCTCACCGTCAGAAAGATTCTGGGAGGACAGGGCTTTGGGCGCGACTTCCCTGAACAGCAGAAGTGAAGCACAGAGGGAAAAGGCGGCGGGGTAAAAGTTACGGCTCATCGTCCATCCAGGGAGAAAAATGGCGCCCGACTTCGCGCGCGTTTTACTTGAGATGAGGGCTGCTAAGGGCCAGCTGACAGGGAGTGCGAGAGCCAAGACTCTCATCGCGGGAAGTCGCCACGCAAAGTCACTGCTCCGGTGCAAATCGAGGCACAGCCACCGATAAATCAGATTTATGTGCGTATAAGCCGACCCCCAAATTTGAGGGGAAAAAAAAAAAGCATTCTAAAGTCGGCTTATATGCGAGTATATACGGTAAGCGACAAAGTTAACAGTCCTACAATCACAAGCGGGAGGGGATGGGCGATAAGAAGTGGTGAAAAGATAAATAGTGATAGTAGTGCAGACTTTGTAAATGCTTGGACAGTGTTGAGGGAATTATTTGTCTAGCAGGGTGACGGCTTTCGGGGAAAAAACAGTCCTTGTGTCTAGTTGTTCTGGTGTGCAGCGGCTCTATAGCCTCGTTTTGAGGGTAGGAGTTGAAACAATTTATGTCTGGGATGTGAGGGGTCTGTAGATATTTTCATAGCCCCCTTTTTGGCTAATGCAGGATACAGGTCCTCCATGAAAGGCAGGTGGGTAGTAATTGTTTTACTACCTAAGTCCTAATTCCTCTCTGGAGTCCGTGTCTGTCCTGTTGGGTTGCAGAACCAAGCCAGACAGTGATAGAGATGCAGATGACGGAGTCAATCACTCCTCTATATAACACCAACCTCCAACTACATCAACCGACCCGACAGTCTTATGCTGCCTCCCCCCCCCCCCCAAACCCAAATTAAGACACAGATTCTGCTCTTTTGCAAAACCTGGCAACCGAAAGCCAAAATATAGGAAGGGAAACTCTGCCCAAGTGGCACAGATGCCGGCCCCGCCTGGCCCAGCTCGAAAGACCACCTGGGCAAACCCATGGGGAAGAAGGGCCCATTTGTGATTAATACATGGCTGCCCGGCTGTTCATCACGCTGAACTCAATAGGCCTAACTTTCAAATAATCCTGCGGAGATTGTCTTGCAGCTAAATTACCCATTCCGGGAGCAAATTTAGGTCATGTTAAATTAAAGCAGACCCAGCAGCTTTTCTTCTGTTATTACAATTGCTGGAGTTTTAGTCACATACCAGGTTCCCCCCCCCCCCCCCCCCGTCTTGCAAGGCCTGAGAAATAAAGGCTTGGATAGAAAGGAAATCAAAAGAATAATGCTTGAAAGAATGAAAAATGCAAAATGCCACCTTTTCCCCATAAGATAGAGTAACATTGCCTCGTTATTAGATACAGTTCATCTTTCACTTACAACAGTTCACTGAAGTTAGAAGAGCATTTGAATCCTGGCATAGCTTTATATACACTCCTAGACACTGTATCAATCCATAATGCCAACAAAAGCCTTGCAAACTTGCTGCCTCCATTGTTTGCAATGGCCGGCTCTGTGTGAATTGCCGGGAAGGAAAGGGCTGGGGCCACAACAGGAAACCTGCTTCGGAGCTCAGGAAGTACAAGAGGCCTTGGGGCTCAAAACATTTCCAGGATTCACTTTATTTTCCAGGAGTGTTCCGATCCGAAAGTGAACATTCCTGATTTAAAAACACAAATCTGCACAGCTGGAAGTGTATATATTTCATCGTATCTTATGCGGGTCCTACTTGTTTATCTAACAGCCTTTATTTATTTATCTGGAGCTGTTTCTGTTTCCAAAATGGGAAATTTTGGAGGAAACAAAATGTTTCCATTTTATTCTTATTTTTTAGTCTCTGGAGGAGATAGGCTTTAAAGCAAGTGTTTTTCAACCCTGCTGGCTGGGGAATTCTGGTTCTCAGAGTCCACCCATTGTAAAGTTCGCTGGCTGGGGAATTCTGGGAATTGAAGTCCATGCATGTTGAAGCATGCCGGCTGAAGTCTAGGAGCTGAAGTCCACCAACAAAGCTGAGTTTGTTTTGCCGTGTCGCACCACACGCTCATCCATGGTGCATGTAATCATGGCTTGCTGTACTGAATCAACCTCTGAATCAAATCCTCTGAATCTAGGCTCTTTTTTTGCACTATATCCTGAGTCAGAAATGAGTCAGCTCTGTCTATCTAAGCAGGATACTTGAACTCAGCTCATCTGCCCAGACCTGAAGACAAAAGAATGTCAGTTTAAATGCCATTAAAATGATTTCCAAAGCTCAAATATTAATGGCCCGGTATTGCATTCTCTTCCTCCGTTATTTCTGATTGGCCTTTCCTCATCCATGGTGACCTCAGGGATGGAGTTGCTGAGCTTGCTTGCAGTAAGTCCCCTCTCTCCCACCTGCTTTGCACCACATCCCTTTAGATTTGGTCTTAACATTTGGCTCTTCTTCTGAATAAAGGCCTCTCCTGGCTCAGAGTAACGTAACCGGATCGCCTTCTGTTCCATGGGATCACATTCCCAGGTTTAATATTTGATGCAGCATCCTTCGCAAGAGAAGCCACTGGTATGCCTTCAAACACAAGCATCCAAAGGAACAAGCCTCTTTCGGTACAAGAGCGGCTCCAACTTGCAAAACTTTCTCCCCAGAAAACAGATTTTGTAATCTGTTCCAGAATTGGCATCCCTAAATGAAGTTCCCTTTCATTCTTCAATTGTGTTTATCATTTTTTTTTTCCGTAAAGATCATCCATTCCCTTAGTAGTTTTAAATCAGGGGTCTCCAACCTTGGCCACTTGACGACTGGTGGACTTCAACTCCCAGAATTCCTCAGCCAGCATGCCCTAAACGATGTCACATATTGGAATGCATTGAAAAATTCTTAGAATTCAACTTAAAAACATTTTTTTAAACAGTTAAATGGAAACGTTTGGGGCCACTCCTAAACTCTGCTGAGGAAGAATGAGCTCCAGGGCCATCATGAGTGCTTTCTGTATCAAATCTGTGCTATCAAAATTAAAATAAGCAGCTAATATTAATGAGAGACCTGCAAAAGATGCCCCCACTCTAGGATTGTGGCCAAGTCATCCAGCAAGAAGTTTTCCCCTTTAATACAGGCTAAGCCACATGGGACATAATGCAATGTTTCTCAACGTTGGCAATTTGAAGGTGGGTGGACTTCAGCTCCCAGAATTCTAGCAACCATTGAGAAGTTAGCATCCACCCCATAGATGTCCAAGCTTGGGCATTATTTAAGGCACATGAATTTCAACCCCCAAAATTCTCCCATCTTTTTGGAGATGGCTGCATGGGAAATTATGGGAGTGGAAATCCACCCAACTTCAAGTTGCCCAGGTTGAGAAATCCCACTCTTGTGTTTACTTTTGGTGTGGTGTATTTATCCACCATGGTGGTTCATGCTTTCTCATTGTGGAATTTGCTGTCCAAACACAGCCTGATGTTGGTTTCCTGAGCCAATCATGGTGAAACCAAAGGGCAACTTAGCAGGATGCCTTCGTTCACCCCTTGACACTTAGCGGTGGCCAAGTTCCTCCTATAGTTTTGGCCCAAACAGGAGATTTCCTTGGAACTGCAATTATCTTTCTTCCTCAAGGCAAATGCTGTGTGTTTCCCCTTTAATGCTAAGGAAGGACAGGATCACTGGAGGAAGGAAGTTTTAAAAAAAAATTGCAGAGCCACCAGGATCTCAGCAGATCATTTGAGCTTTCTCTGGCAGGGAAGAAAATCTCGCTGAAGCTGCAGCCTGGTGTGCTAGTTTTCGTTCTCGCCTTGCAGACGCAGCAGAAATGTAATTTAACGTTTAAAGCTCTGCTCCTATTAAAAGGGTAGCTATAATCATCTGAGCAATTGATAAGATGGAAACAATTTTCTGGATCCTGAACCCAGTTTTGCAGGCCAAACAGCCAGGTTTCCATGCTCAGAATCTCCACCTAGAAGGATTTTAAGGCAGCATTTTCATCCCTCCAGGAAAATTACAGGTAGCTCTCACTGGGCCCTCTCGAACAAAATGAAATTCGGTGTAGAAAAAAAAAATAAGGTTTTATACTTGAGGAAGAAAACCCAAATGTACAGGTACAGACTAGGTGAAATGTGACTCAAGGGCAGTCACTGCAAGAGGGACCCTGAAGTCCTAGTGGACAATTACTTAAATAGGAGCCAGCAATGTGCTGCAGCTGTCCAAAAAGCCTATACGATCCTAGGCTGCATCAACAGAAAGACAGAATCAAGATCATGAGAAGTGATGCTACTGCTGCCAACTCATAAAACATTCCTGTGTATGCTTTTAGTTGCCATTAAAAAAAAGGGGGTGGGGTGGGGGGGAGGAGGGAAATCTGGAAGAGCTGTGCAGCACTTTGAAATCAAAAGTACATTCCAACTCTTTATCTTTAAAAGATTGCAACTAAAATACCAGAGCCTTTGCCCCCAAATATATTTAACTGGAGAACATGATTGACACACCAAGGGGGGAGGTGGTAAACAGGGTCACTGGGGACTGGAAATTACAAATGCCAGAGTTGGATTCACGCAGGGCAGTGCCAGGATGTCGCCTCTAATAAATCCTTTGAAGTTTTTTGAAGTTTGGTTCAAGAATCATAGTTTAATAAGAGCGATTGCTGGAATCCTGACAACCACTTTATAATGTCTTGGTAAGACCACCCTTGCAATACTGCATCCAATGTTAAACGGTCATTTAAATAAATGGTCATAAGTCGAGGACTTCCTATATACAGGATGCTCATTGAGTTATGGAGGTAGCGGGTTATCATTTTAAACCAGAAATGAAAAATGGGACGTGACCTCAAACCAGGAATGATGGTTATAGCTATCCAAATGGATGGAGCTTTGCATGGCCAATTACAGCTTCGACCTTCTTGTTCCCAAACAATTCAGAAATCACAACTCCAGGATCAACAGCTAGAAATCTAAGGGAGAAATAAAACTAGGAGGAAACCCCATTAAGCTTTGGTGTGTTGAATAAATCAGGGCTCTCCAACCTTGGCAATTTTAAGACTTGCGGACTTTGCAGGCTGAGGAATTCTGGGAGTTGAAGTCCACAAGTCTTAAAGTTGCCAAGGTTGGAGACCCCTGGAATAAAGTATCTCCCCCTCTTTGGTGGGGAAGGGCTGTGCTTGAGCAAAGGGACTTTTGCACACAATTGTTCGGTTTTAGAAGGGTAAAATTGGCTGTTTCCTCTAGAATTTTGTCTCCACCCTCCCTGCAAAACCACCTCTGTCTCAGTGGCAACTGAGTTCCAGCTGCAAACAGTCCAGATCCTGCCTCTGGGCTGAAAGAACCAGAAGCTGCTTTTGAGATTCAGGGTGTTCTTTCGACTTCTTTTCGAGCACTAACAGAAGGCGAAAGGGGAAGCCACACAACCGCAAGAACCAAGGAAATAATTTCCGGTGGTTTTTCGAGCCGTTTTACCTCAAATGCCAACCTTCTCTCGCAATTCTTTTCCAAGGGGCCCAAAAGGCTATTTGTGCACCGTGGGGTCATTTTCACTCTGATCACAGACTTGGGGTTGAAAATGAGGGGAAAGTGGATTCTTTAGATGGATAGTCTTCCAATTTTGCATTTTATATTTTATTTTTTAATAGCATGTTTCTCTACCCGGCCCAGTTCACTCTTGTCCCTGCTTCTCAAGTCACTCTCAGGACAGATTTCAAAACTGAATGGCCGTGGAATTGGATTTCAGAGTGGATAAAATCCATTTGTAACTGATGGCTTTGCACAGCAAGTGTGTAAGAGATCAGAGACTTCTGGAAAAAGGAAATATTGAATAAAGTGAGGTGGATCAGTAATGCTCAGGTGTACATCTAAGCATCTGGAAAAATTACCTTCTTTCTTTCCTTTGATAAAGAAGTAAGATTTCACCTTACAAAACAAGAAAGCAGTGCAAAAAATGGAATAAATGCCATAAATTGTGAATCCATGGAAGAACAAGTAATGCTATCTCAGACGGGGTGTTGTAGATGTAACAGAAGAATCTAAAACTACTTTTAATCTAAGAAGGAAGGGAATATTTCCTGTTTGTGAGAATGATTAATCAGTGGAACCCCTTGCTTTTAGAAGTTGAGGGTGTTTCATCACTGGAGGTTTTTAAGAAGAGATTGGAACAACCATTTATTCTGAAATGGGATAGGGCAGAGGTCATCAACCTTTTGGACCTCAAGGACCACCAAACTCATGATTTTAAATCCTGCCGACCAGAGACCCTGGGAAAATCCCCCAAAAAGTCTGCAGGAAAATCCCCCACCCTGTTTTCCTACCGATCGATCATTCTTTATTTGGGATCGCAGGATACCGTCTCTAGCTCCATTTTCAGGGGGAGAGAGAGAGACTTTTGGCTTCATGCAAGGAAAGCAGCAGAAGTCTTTCTCTCCAAACTCCGCCACAAATGAGTCTTTGCCGGCGCAGCCTCTTGGAGCAGGAGGCCTTGCAGGGTCCCAAAGACTCATTTCTGGCGGAGTTTGGGGGAGAGAAAAAAAAGACTTCGGCTGCTTTCCTTGTGTGCAGCCAAAAGCAGAAGAAAGAAGCAGAAAGCAGCAGCCTGGTGGCCAGGTGAGGCACATGGGGCAAGTGGAACAAGTTATCCTCCTCCTCCCTCCCTCCCTTCCCCTCATGTTGTTTTCAAGGCAAGCGATGCAAGCCTCGTGTTCTTGCAGGCCATGTGGGCGGTGCAGCCTTGTGCTCCCATGCAGCCTGGATTAATTGCTTGGGGGTGACATTACTCTGCAGACCACCAAAATTTTCTTGTGGATCACCAGTGGTCCCTGGCCCACTGGTTGGCAACCACTGGTATAGGGTGTCTTGCCTGAGCAAGGGTTGGACTAGAAGTCCTCCAAGGTCTCTTCCAACTCTGTTATTCTGTTTCATTTAGTTCCCAGAACACAGTATTTATGGATCAGGTTTTGGATTTTACAGAAAAGCTCTTCACGTGGGATTTCAATCATGCTAAAAGTATCAACTCCATTTCCACATACTATTTTTTAGCTTTACTGAGTTCAACATTTTTCAACTGTGTTGCAGATACTTTATTATCCTGCTGCTTTATTTTCTTTATTTTCCTCATGTTCATGGCCTCTTTCCAAATAGGTCTTCTCCAGAAATGGTCCATTCTGGACAAATGGGCATCCAATCTCTTCTTGAAAGCCTCCAGTGATGGCGCATCCACAACTTCTGGAGACGAGTCGTTCCACTGGTTACTTGTTCTCACGGTCAGGAAATTCCTTCTTAGTTCTAGCTTGGATCTCTCCTTGATAATCTTCCATGTCTTCCTACGTTGGCTTTGCTTGGCTGCCACCCCAACCCAACGGCTAAAGCCACCGAGGTGAGCTCTATGGAGCTCCAGGCTTTCCACCTGCTTGCAGATCTTGTGGCTTTGGAAAGGAAACTCTCCCCTCTCTGCCCCCTCTTTCTTCTCCATAGGCACTGCAGATGGGGCCAATCTGCTGAGTGGGCATAACGTGTGTTCTCTTCTCAGAACCTCCCTCTCTTTCCTGGGCCGGTGCCATCAGCCCAAACGCCAGGCTTCGCTCTCTCCGAAGATCGCCAGCCTTCCCCTGTCTCCAAGCCAATCTACATTTTGCTACTCCGATCTCTCACCAATGTTGGAGAAAGGTCTTGGGCCACACGTTCCTGCTTGCCTGCTGACCATTTAGGCTTTTATTTCTTCTATTTACTTACTGGCTGGTGGTGCCTTCACTCACAACTGCCCAAAGATGCTGCCAGGCAGCATTGAAGAATAGAATAGAATAGAATAGAATAGAATAGAATAGAATAGAATAGAATAGAATAGAAATTGGAATAGAACAGAATAGAAATTGGAATACAACAGAACAGAATAGAATAGAAATTGGAATAGAATAGAAAAAAATTGGATGAGAATAGAATATAGGATTAGAATAGAATAGTTACTTATAACTGCAGTGATTCGTTTAAAAATTGTGGCAAGCAAGGTAGTGAAACAGGACAAAACTCACTTAACAAATGTCTCACTTTAACAACAGAAATTTTGGGCTCAGTTGCAGACATAAGTCAAAGACCTCCTGCATTAAATTTATTTGCTGCCCATCTTACTATAAGGTGACTCAGGGCAACTTACAACTGTTATTTTACTCTCACCAGATCTACTAACACAGACTGGTGTGCCCATTCTCAACTTGGGGAGTGTGTGTTCACACACCAGCTGGACCTGACCCAAAGCCCCAACACTTAACCGTGGTTCCCCTTCACTTACTGCACATTTGACCCCCTCATGCTTATGAAGTGACCTTAGGAAGAACTTAAGAAGGACTTAGGAAGTGCCACCTTAGGGCTCTTGAAGAAGACAGGGAAAAAACCAGCTTCGCCTTCCTCTGCAAATTTGACCCCACATAGTTCTACCACACTTGAGGGCCAAACTACCTTGAAGGACGAAGGAATGGTGTTGACAAAATATGGACAAATAGCTCATTTGAAGGAGCCTGGTGCAATCTGGAAACACTCTGGGATCTGGTGGTTCTTTCCTAGCTGAAAATATCTCAAGAATGCCTTCTTGTTAAGCCAGAAGCCTAAATGGCTTGCACTGGGTAGACACACGTGGTTGACACAAGCCTCCTTCTATCTCTGTTTGGTTTTCATTTGCACACATGACTAGTTCTTATCTCTGGACCCAGCAACTGTGTTTCCTCCTCAGACAGACTGCTGAAGGAAAGGATAATAAAGAAAGAAAGAAAGAAAGAAAGAAAGAAAGAAAGAAAGAAAGAAAGAAAGAAGGAAGGAAGGAGGGAGGGAGGGAGGGAGGGAGGGAGGGAGGAAGGAAGGAAGGAAGGAAGACAGACTGTAAAAACTGGTCTTGTTCCTCTCTAGCTTTGAACAGTTTGCAACACAACGAAATGTTGAATTCTGATCCATTTTTGTGCAAAATATACAGGCTGGTTATAGTTGGTCTGGTTCTGTTTTGTAAATCAAGCTCTGGGAAATTGCTGCTAGGAGATCTATCTCCTTGAAAAAGCAGCCAACATGACTGCAATGCATACCGTACAAATAAACCCACATCTGGGCTCTTCAGTTCATTTTGGCACCCCTCCATCCCAAGCATGCTGGTTTAAGCCAAGAGAACGATTTGGCAAGCCTCCCCCCACAGCCCCCTTCCACTTTTGTGCATGTGACTTTTCTGTTTGAAGTCTTCCCCACCCCCACAAACTGCAGGCCAGAGCTTAAGGCCCATGGAGTTTAAAATAACTTTGGAAGATCAAGGATATGAAGGAGGGGAGCTACAGGAAGAGAAATGAATGATTCTGGATTGCTACCAATGGATTTGAAACTGCAGGCAAAGTTTTATGAGTTTCACATCTATCAACTTAGAGCTGCGGGGGAACTTCTTAGAAAACAGAAGTGGCTTTTTGGAAGAGACAGCCAAACATGGAGACCTTGACTAAATAAATCTAGACTATATATATATATATGTATGTATGTATGTATGTATGTATGTATGTATGTATGTATGTATATATATGTGCTGTTTAGCTTCCTTCGGGTATTATCCCACGTCATTGTAGTTCTGTTAAAGTTGTAGCAAGTATCTGGAAGTTTCAATTGGCTGAACCAGTTTTGAAACCAGAAGCTGTGAGACCCACATCCATACAGAAGCATCTGATGATGGCAGATGAGATTCTGCTGAAAAGTTGCTACAACTTTAACAGCACTACAATGATGTGGGATAATACCCGAAGGAAGCTGAACAGCACACACACACACACACACACACATATATATATGTATATATGTATATATGTGTATATATATATATGTGTGTGTGTGTGTGTGTGTGTTTAGGCTTTCGCAGGTATATATATATATATTTTCCCCACCACCCACTTCAAAAGCAATGATGATCAGCAATCGCTGTGTGTAATCTGGCTGGATAAGGTGCCATTTTTCAATTGTCAGACTAGTTTTGAATTTTCTGATTCTTCCGTTTCATGGATCAGGGCACAAAACCAGAGATCCAAGACAATACAAAGAGTGAGAATCTAAAGCAGAAGTCCCCAAATTTGGCATCTTTAAGACTTGTAGACTTCAATTTCTCAGAATTGCTATGCTGGCTGGAAAATTCTGGGAGTTGAAGTCCACAAGTGTTAAAGTTGCCAAGTTTGGAGACCTCTGATCCAAAGGAACATTTCCTGGTAAAGACCAACTAGAGTAGTAGATGATAGCAAATAGAAAGACAAAGAAACACCAGCTGGATTCATTCACAGGAGAGGCTAAACCAATGCTGAATCTAAACCCCATTTAAGAATATACAGTTGGATTATTTATACTGCAGGCTACACTGGACAAGATTGAATCAGTCATATCATGAAGAAGAATTCTGAAGGTTCTCAGAACTTGTAATCAATCACACATGATGATCATTATGAAGCCATGGATGTTAGTTTTGGGTGAATGTGAAAAAAGGATAAAGTTGAAAAAGGATAATGTAAATATGAGGCAACGTGTGTTTAAAATTTTGATTCTGAGCAATTCAACCAATGATTACCAGAGGTCCTTTACTTGGGGCAGTGCCCCAAAGGTTGTAGTAGCCCATGAGAAGATGCAAGGCCCATGGCACTCAGCTTTTAATGGGTCACACAGAGAACCCTCCAATATCAACTCTTGTAACCCTTTCTCAGATGCCTTAGGTCAGATATGGGGGATAGTACAATCCCCCCACCTCCTTATCCAACCAGGGTGTCCAATCTTGAAGAATTTAAGAGCTGTGGGCTTCAACTCCACAGATGTCTACAGAGCTCCTCAGTCAACCAGGACAAGAGTGGTGCTCCATGAGCACCGGCGATGATTGCATGTGTGGACTACTTGCCAAGAAGCTTCAGAGCCTGCAGGGTGATCTGCTTTGATCCACCAGCTCCTATTCCACATGGCTTCTCTTTTTATTCGAAGCAGACACAAATACACGTTTGGCTTTCATCAGGCAGGGAAGCCCAGCAGGGCGCTTATCTCCTTATCAAAGCGCCACTCCTCCTGTTTTCATTGCCTTCCCCTCCCCAAATCCCCCTTTTCCTTCAGGAAACTTCAAAGGAGAAGCAAACATGGAGACCGACCCCAGCCAAGCCAACCAATCAGATGAAGTCAGCCAGGCAAAGCCCAAACGAAGCAGCTCCACTGTTGCCTCTCTTCTTGATCTGGCTGGTCCCAAGCGGTGCTCTAAATCTCCATCAATGCAGGGAGCTGTTGCTTCCCTTTTTTTGTGATGGCTATTTATAGGTCCGAGGAAGGGGAGGAGAATTGTGAAACCCAACAGAAAAGTGCACAGACAGAGCACAGAGGCACTGTACATAATTGATTTCCTGACAGGACGAGGAAGCCGCCTCCCTCTTGGACAACCAAAGCTGAAAATCCTTCCTCCCAAACATCATTGAGATGACACCAATGATGGGCATTCCCAACAAGGTGGGAAGTGGCAGGATGTGGGTTCATGGGTTGCTGGCTCAGGGGGTCTCCTTGGAAGGTCCCCTTTCTTAAAGCCACCGCCAAGAAGGTTTTCTGCAGGCAAAGGTGCCTGGGGCTACCACGTCTCTTCCTCCAGGAAATTCGGGAATCTCAATCAATCAGAATAGAGCTGGAAGGGACCTTGGAGGTCTTCTAGCCCAGCCCACTGCTGAAGCAGGAGATCCTCTACCATTTCACACAAGTGGCTGTCCAGCCTCTTCTTGAAAGCCTCCAGTGATGATGGAGCATGCACAACTTCTGGTGGCAAGCTGTCCTACTGGGTAATTGTCCTCCTTGTTAGGAAGTTTCTCCTTAATTCCAAGTTGCTTCTCTCCTGGAGAAGGAGACCTGGTGGCCCTAGAACTGCAACCATCTGCTCTGGTTGCAGTTGGAAATGTGAGGCCGGCCTTCGCCAGCCAAAGCTTCTCAACCATCTGACTATCTTCCTAAGCTACGTCCATATATGCTATTCTCCCAAGCTTCTCTTGCTCTCCACTCTTTAGGTCAGGAGTTTCCAATCTTGGGCACTTTAAGATCTGTGGACTTCATCTCCCAGGATTCCCAGCCCCAAGTCTGAAAGTTGGACACCCCTGCTTGAGCTTCTTCTACTTCTCTTAAGAAGAATTCTGCCTCCTCCAGAACTTGCAGAACCAAACTTTCTTTTCAGACCAAGACTGGAAGCTACGAAGGTAGTCCTCAACTTACAGTTGTTCTTCTTATCACCGTTCAAAGTCACAATGGCACTGAAAAAAAGTGACTTATGACAGTGCCTTGCAGCATCATAGCGTCCCTAGGTTCACATAGGTGCTTGGCAACCAGCATGGACTGAGAACTGTTGTCGTGACTTGGGGTCAAGTCAGAGGTGGGATTCAGCCGGTTCTGGAGAACCAGAAGTGGAAATTTTGAGCAGTTTGGAGAAGCGGCCAATCCCACCTCTGACTGGCCCTGCCCACATCTCTTCTCTGCCTCCCATTGAGTCTTCGCTGATCAGCTGGGTCTCCTTTGGTTGCCCTGCACAGGAGAATGGAGCTGGAAAGCAGGTTAGTGGGGCAGGGAAGGAATGGGGATTTTGCAGTAACCCTCCCCTGCTGTGCCCACCAAGTCACACCCAAACCTGATTGGCTGGGTCTTCTTTGGTTGCCCTGCACAGGAGAACAGAGCTGGAAAGCAGGTTAGTGGGGCAGGGAGGGAAATGGGGATTTTGCAGTAACCTTTCCCTGCCACGCCCACCAAGCCATGCCACACCCACAGAACCGGTCGTTAAAACTTTTTGAATCCCACCACTGGGCCACGTAATCATCATTTCCGACCTTTCCATATCGAAAATGTTCATGGCGAAGAGCTAAAAGGGTACAAATTGAAACCGAAGGTTAACAAGAAGAAGGAAGAGAAAGAAAGATAGGTTTGCGATCTTCACCTGGGCTTCCTGAGGAGATGCAGAGGACTTCCAAGCCCCTCAAGAGGATCCGGGGGGGACTGTAAGAACTGCCCCTCTTTTCATGACACGTCCCAGGAGCTTTGCACGCTGTCACTGCATATATCTTTTTTCTTTGTCTTGCAGGGTATCAGCACAAAGTTGACATTTTTTCCCCTGACAGTCCATCTTACACTGAAGGTTAGTCACAGCTCTGAGCCAAGAAGAGAGAGAGAGAGAGACTGGCCAGAAGATCAGGCAATCTGAGGAGCAATTAATGGGATGGCTGGAGGGGGGTGGGAAAAGGACCATGTTTCCTCATGCATGAATGGGATTAGAACTGCAGGCATGTCTTTGCTAGATGTTTATTTGTGGAGTCCTCACTTTTGGCCCACTGCCGTGGTTGACAACAAGACGCTGAAATCTGTCACCAAACAATCCCCACTTAGAAGAAATCATGGATTTATCAGCGCCTGAACAAAAACATTGATGGCACAACCCTGAGTGTGGAAAGCCCTTCCTCCCACCACACCTGCTACCTGCAGTAAGTCAACTCAGGTCTTCTTGAGAACATCTTGGGATTCTCCTCCAACTCTTACTGTATGACGATGGCCAACCCTTCAGGGCTCTCAAGAGAAGAGAATAGATGTTGTTCAGGGCTGAATGGTGGGGTCTTGGGGGCTCTCTGATCTTAATCCAGAACCACCAAGAACACTCCCCCCCCCCCTACCAACTCTGATAGGGCAAGCCACTTGTATGTAGACAGAAAGCAAATCCCTCTTACTTGAAGCATGGAAGATGTCACTTAGTTGGGTCATGAAATGTCTGCAAGAAAACAGACAAGCTTAGAGAGCACCAGAGACCCCATGGTTCTTCTTCTTCTTCTCCTGCTCCCACCCCATCTCTTTCTCCTCCATTCCACAAACCCCTCTCTCTTCTAGCAAAACCCCCCTTCCATCCAGCACTGATGATGTGACCTCATTGGGTTGTGGAACATCTGCAAGAGAACAGCCAAGATCAAGGAGCACCAAGGACCCCATGGCCCTCCTTACCCTCCTCCTCCCCTCCACAAACCCCACTCCTCAGATTTCAGTGACTTTTCATGCATGGAGACAGGAAAGAGGCTGGGTGGGTGAAATATTTCAACTAACTTTTCTGCCCAGCATTTTCTAGTATGATGCCAAGATAACATTTTAACATTTTCCTCCTTTCCATCTCTCCGTTCTTTGTTTAGTTAAATAGATGCAGCAGGCCAAACTGAAGCACGAAGCTTTATGAACCATAATGTCTGGTGAGGCCTTCAGTCTGAGTAGGGAGCAGAGGGGTTTTTTTTTACCCAACAGAATGAATGACGCTTTCAGCTCTCTTGCAAGACAAAGAAATCACAATGAACTTGCTATATCGGGGAGAGAGAAAGAGAGAGAGAGAGAGCTTTTTTATATTGAAATTCAGGGCCTGCTATTTATATTTCTAGCTTCAGTGCTGAGCCCGAATTCAAGGCCTGTGTTTTTAGGTGGAGCTAATGTTTTTGGCAGAGGGGACAGGCCCACTACAGATTCCCCCCCCCCAAAATGCATATGGGATGGTAGATCAATTTCTCTGAAAAACCCTATTATTGTATTCCAGTCTTGAAGAGAAACATGATTGGGAGAGTGGGAAGGGAGGGGAGGAGTAGGAAAGAGAGGAAAGATAGATAGATAGAAAGAAAGAATGAAAGAAAGAAAGAAAGAAAGAAAGAAAGAAAGACAAAAAGACAGAAAGAGAAAGAAAAAGAAAGAAAGAAAGAAAGAAAGAAAAAGAAAGAAAGAAAGAAAGAAAGAAAGAAAGAAAGAAAGAAAGAAAGAAAGAAAGAAAGGAAAGAAAGAAAGAAAGAAAGAAAGAAGGAGGGAGGGAGGAAGGAAGGACAGATGGACTTTGGGTGATTTCATGGACACACATCCATGTTCATTCAAAATCTGGGGCAAAGCTACAAAATTGTTCACTTCTGCCTTTTACTGGGATGGTTCAAAGCTACCTTCCTCCAAATTAGAACTCAGCCCTCAATTATAGCCAACTTCAGGCCAACGCTTAGTCAACTGCAATGCTAGGACAAGGATGCTTGGATCTTTGCAGCCACTTCCTTGGAAGATATGGGAAGATGGATTTCACACCAGGGTTGTGAAGTATCATATCAGTAAAGCACAGATATCAGCATATTGGTAGCCCTTACTCAGCCCTGGTTGACACCTGACTGCTAGGGCAACTGGACTAGAGACGCCATCCTTGGCCACCCATTGGAGGATGACTTTTTAAGAGCGAGCTTGGGCGATGGCGAACGACAACATCAACAAAAGCATCCTACAACCAAGAAGAGAATTGGCCAGCTTTTTATTCCAGTGTTTCATTGCAGCAAGTCATTCTACGTTCAATTACTGCTATGTTCAACCAGCTTGGGCAAATTATAACCATTGCAGTAAATCATTATTTTTCTATATCCAATGTCCAGCCTCCTCTTTGTTCACTCCTTTTCCCCCCCTCTGTCCTTTTTAGATGCTCTTTTCCCCACCACCTTCTGGTAGAGAAAGATCCATGAACTCCAGCCTCCAAAGACCAACATGGAACAGAGGGATTTGAAGAAGGCATGAAATGTGGCCAAAGGCAGCTGGGGGGCTTTGGGTGGGGACTTGTTTTTGGCCCATGCAAATCTTGGGGATGGGCCAGAGACCCGCATTCTTCTTGGGTTAGGTGTCCCACCCACACGCCCAGGATCAGGAATGCGTGTGGGAAGCCTATTGACTTAAGCTGCCACTGCAATCTTCCGGTGAAGCAAAGGTCAGGAAAAGAGAAAGAAAAGTTGACGAACCAACAGAAGACTGGAAGGCAGACCGACATGCAAGCAACATTCAAGGCAGGCCACTCCTAGGAAGGGTTCAGTTCTAGCAGAAGGAGACACTTTGCTCCTGCAGGCAATTGCTCCCAGCTACGCTCCACAACCATTGGCAAAATGAGATGTAGTTTCTACCTTCGCCCCCCTTCCCAATGTGGACCCTAGGATACGCACCGATGAACTCCTGCATAAACATGACCCTGGTTCTTCCTAGACCCTGCTGCTAAAGAAGCATTTTTTTCTAAAAGAGGCAATGGGGCAGATGTTGGAGAAGTCACAGCTCTTCTCTTGCTCAAGCAACACTCATCTGAGCCCAGAGGACTAATGAAAAAAAGTGAATTTAGCTCCCTGTTCACCTAGCCATCATCTCTGAGCTGCTACTATAGAAAGAGGCCGACTGGGTTGAACCAAAGATGGATCTGGTCCAGCCTGGGTGTCCTACAGTGACCAATTCCATGCATCTAAGAAGCTTCCAAGCTGAGCAGGAGAACCGTTCCTGGTTCTGGTCTATTTCACAGGTATGGCGATTTGGTATGAATAGTAATTCAGTAGTTTAGCCCCTTCCATGCATTTGTCTAGTTCTCTATTGAAGCAGCCAAAATTAGAGACTGATACACCCTCTGGGCAAGCAGCAATCTTGAGCTCTTAGCTTTCATTCAGGACATTAGACAAAGACAAGTTGGCATGTATCTTCTAAGATTAAGTCCTCGGATATAAAGCCCTCTAGCCCTTCCTGCTCTGATCTTTCAGAGCTAATATCCTTTTTCTCCAGTTCTGAGTTTCTCTTCTTCCATAGGAAGAACTAGAGGTTAGGGCTGTTTGTCCAGTCCTGGTACATCCAAAAATCCAGTGACATCACTGCTTTCTTAACCTAAACACCATGGGAATATATCGATAAAGGTAATTTCCCATTCCTTGCCATTGCTCTGTACAGCAGAACAGTCCGTCCGTTCTTTAAAAAGACAAAAATCATGATTCCCCTGCAGCTCCCAATTCGTGAGATGACCAGAGAAATCAACATGCAAGTTACTTTGCAGATACTTTGGGCAAATTCTTTGACAAAACAGACGTCCAAGATAGGAGAACAGAAATGCAAATTTCTTATAGAGAGAGTCGGTTATAAAATCAGAGGCCCTGATAATGTTTCGAATAAAGTAAATAAAAATAAACACTAAGCACGAGTTGCAACAACAGGAATTTGATCAGAGCTGATTTAGAGTTGGAGTGGATAGCAAAAACCTGCCAAACTTGTATTCCTTTTGTATTCACAAGCAAGGAACATCCGATTTAGGACTGCAATCCCAATATATATATTGGGAGCAAAAGACCCAGGATGTCAAAACAATAGAACTCAGAAGGTCATCACTCAGCCCATTACCCAGGTCATTACAACACAGGAGGCTGATAGACACACAGCCAATACCTCAGCCACACATGTTCTTATGAAAAAGCCAGCCAATCTGCAAACATCAACTCCATCAACTAATCAAGAAATGACAAAACAACCAACCTCCCCATCAGTATATATAGGGAGACAGCAGCTCCAGTCACGCTTTGCTCGCACAAGCACGAAGCTGAGAGCACCAGCCTGAAGATAGCGAGTGGGACCTCATCAAAATGTTGCCAAGATACTCTCAATCTTACATGGGAAAAGACCCAACACACCAAGACCTGCATATGAAAATATGTATATACAAAAATATATAAAAGAACAGATGGCACACTGGGACACACCATATACCAAAAGAAAACACACACCAACCGCTACCTCAACGCCCAATCCCACCACCACCCAGCACAGATAAATTCTGTAGCGAAAACCCTAATTACCAGAACCAAATGCCTGGCAGACAAGACACATATAAAGACTGAACTAGGCACCCTGACTAAAGTATTGACAGCCAATGGCTTCCACAAAAACAAAATCACCAACTTGATCCACAAAAACACACCAAGACATAACAGAGACCTAGAAGACCAACAGATCTATGGAACAGCTGTCTTGCCCTACATAAGAGGTACCACAGATAAAATCAGTAAGATACTACACAGGCATCACATCAAGACTGCCTTCAAAACAGACAAAAAAATAGCAGCCATCCTGAGGAACCCCAAAGACAAAATTGACCTGGAAAACCAAGGCATATACGAAATTCCCTGTACATCATGCCCGGCCACATACATTGGACAGACCAATAGAAGAATAAGTACCCGCCTAGAGGAACACAAAAATGCAGTAAAAAAGCTGGAACACACCTCCTCACTAGTCCAACACATGAAAACCACAGGTCACAACATCAACTTCAATGGCACTAAAACCCTGGCCACTATAGAAAACCCCAGCCACAGAATCATCAGAGAAGCCATAGAGATTGAAAAAAGACCTGACAGCATGAATAGAAGAGATGATTCCACCAGACTGTCAATCATTTGGAAGCCTGCACTCTCAAATAGAAAGATCTCCATGCCACAAGCCAGGCAAACACCTGGGCAAAAACAGACTCTCTCTGAAAGCTCCAACCTAACCCCCCCACCAGGCACCCAGGTGAAACCCAGCTTGCTAATAAAGAGCAGCCGTCCCTTCACACGCAGCCAAGCTGCACTGAAAGCCTCCAACACAAGAACAGACTGTTGCCAGCCAATCAAAGCCACAAAACAGACAGGAGAAACCAGGAACACCAATCAATCAAACTCCAAGTCCAATGAAATAGGTCCAGGCTCCCAGCCAATCAGAATGAACCAGCCTCAAATTTAAAAACCAGGAGCTGTAAGACCCACATCCATACAGAAGCCTGATGATGGCAGATGAGATTCTGCTGAAACGTTGCTACAACTTTAACAGAACTACAATGACGTGGGATAATACCCGAAGGAAGCTGAACAGCACACATGTAAGTACCCGCGATAACTTAAAAAAACAAAAATATATACATATTTACAGCAATACTTGGAACAAGTATTTCCGTTCTGCAGGATATAATTTCCATTTTTCTATTTACAAAATGATTCTTAAATTGGTGGTGAAAACAATAAGGGCTTCATTCAAGATTCTGATTCAGAATAAAACTGGAAGAGGCTTTGGAAATCTTCCAGCCCAACCCCCTGCTCTAGCAGGAAACCTTATAAAAGAGTAAATTTGAAAGCCTGATCACTGAAGACAACCAGTTTTTAGACAAGTGAAGCAGAAACACAAATGGGCAGCACCCAATTCTAGACAGAAAAGAACAGTGCATGGGTGTACATTTGTCCTGGGATGGTGGATAATGGAAGTGAGAAGCTACAGGTATAGAACTATTCAGGTGAGGCAATGAGACAGCAGAGCTAACAAGTGGCCAGGACCCATGTGGGCAGCAAGGTTTCAGGACCCTGGAGAGCTCCAGGGTGCAACAGAGTTGCTCCAACGTGTCCTTTTTTTTCAGCAGTATCTTTCCAGATGTTTTGGACCACAGTTTTCAACATGTCCCTAAATACTGGCCAGTCTGACAGTGGATTGATTGACTGTTGTCATTTATATAGTTGCCCATGTCACACAAGCGTCCTATAAAATTATGACTTTGTGAGATTTGGGGGGGGGGGCAAAGCCACAAATAGAATAGAATAGAATAGAATAGAATAGAATAGAATGGAATGGAATAGAATAGAATAGAATAGAATAGAATACTTTATTGGCCAAGTGTGATTCGACACACAAGGAAACTGTCTTGGTGCAAGTGCTCTCAGTGTACATAAAACAAAGGATATATTAATCAAGAATCATAAAGTACAACACTTAATGATAGTCATAGGGTACAAAAAGGAAACAGTCAATATAAATCATAAGGATACAAGCAGCAAAGTTTTTGTTAATGTAAGCTTACAACAAACTAGAATTAGTTCATCTCAATGTGCTGCTTATCTGGATTCCCTCAAGGCCAACATAACCCTCCCGAATGCCACAGGGATGCTTCATGGCCATGAATGGTTGGTTGCTCATGCCTGGTGAACATCCTTGAAGAAAAACCAGTCCAAGGAGCTGCCATGAAGGCAATTCAGAAAGGCAGAGCATCAAATTGGTCCGCTCCATCCGTCTTGGGAGAACAATGGCCGTTTGTCCGCCTGGCTCCCCTGACAGATGGGTGATGTGTCATCCCAGCCTTCTATTGTTTTCAAGAATGACTCATTTTCTAAGAGAGCTTTTATCCCCTCGCTCACTTTTTTTCCTGAGGATAATCAGATTCCCTGATACTGTGCTTAACGGTAACCTTTCCAGGATGTGCTATATTGTTCTTTGTTGTGCAACACAAGCACGCGCGCACACACACACACACACACAAACACACACACTCGCTCTCGCCCGCAAGTGCCTCGTTTATTTCTGCCTCTTTTTAAGCCTGCCCATTTTTTTGTCAAAAACCAAAGCAACTATTTTTAGACAACCCCACTTATCTGCTAGCAAAGCCGTGGGAATCATGAGTCTTGATGGGCCTTGATGTGTGTGTGTGTGGGTGTGTGTGGGTGTGGGTGTGTGTGGTTCTGGGCTATACTGGGCTTCTTTTGAATCTCTCCAGAGTTAGAGGAGGGCACTGCGGGGGAAGGGGGAGAATGCAGAAAAACAGAAAGGGCACCCCAAGGTGATCTTGCATGATTTCTCTCCCCCCCGCCACATCTGGGAGCTCGAACGTTGAGTATCCCAGCCTCTGCTGGGGAATTGGCAAGGTCTTCCTCTACGCTACATGTACCATAAGAAAACATGGCTGTGTCAGGCCTTTCCGTTGTGTTCCACGCTCATTTGCCGGGCAACGTGTTTGAGATCTCTGCAGGATCTTTGCGGAAATCAGAACTTGCTTCCCCTCTTCCAGGTCATTTTTTCAGGATGCCTCTTATGATTTCTATGGACTGTTTCCTAGTATGACTCAGTTGCTCACTGTGCCCTAAAACTATTCTTAAGCGTTGCACCTGATGATTCTTGACTCTTGACCAATGTATTTCTTTTTCTTTTACGTACACTGAGAGTATCTGCACCAAGACAAATTCCTTGTGTGTCCAATCACACTTGGCCAATAAAGAATTCTATTCTATTCTACTCTATGTTCTTCCCTGAATCTCATCCTGACCAGGTATCTCCTTGCAATGGTGCACTAAGCAGGAACAGCCTCAGGCCACACCCTTGATCAAAAGATGGGCTTTTGAATGTCAGAATCACAAACTGCCCCAATGGCCCCTGACGACAATTCCTCCCCCTGCCCCAAATTCCACACTAGCCGAGGCCAACACTCTCCCTTGTGGTGGCAAAACATCCAGGCTGGGTCCAGAGAGCCAGCCCTTTTTCCTTTTTCCTGAAGAAAGCAGAGTAAGATTAATGGGGTGTCAACCTCCAGGAAGATGCTATACGTTAGCGAATGTTCTGCGGTGTCATCAATTCCGTAATTTATTACAGCTTGCATCTCGAGGAGTTTGGGGTTTGGGGAAATATCCATTTGGATATGTGATGGGGGGGGGGGTTGTGTGAATGGGTATAAGGGGAAGTTACTGTCATAGGTCAGGTGTTAAGTGGACCACCAGGGATCTTGCCTGGTTTTATGTCCTTTTTTGTGGCAGCTGTTAAGTGAATGCTGCAGACGTTAACTGGACCTATTTTCCACAATATTTTTTTTTTTTTTGCTGGAAACCAGAAGAAAAGGCTGGTTTTCATAATATCTCTCTCTCTCTCTCTCTCTCTCTCTCTCTCTCTCTCTCTCTCTCTTTGTCTCTCTCTCTCTCTGTCTGTCTGTCTCTGTCTCTCTTTCTCTCTCTGTCTTTCTCTGTCTCTCTTTTTTTCTCTGTCTCTTTCTCTCTCTGACTCTCTCTTTCTCTCTGTATCTCTCTTTTTCTCTTTTTCTCTTTCTCTCTCTCCCTC
>BLBF01000068.1:1712382-1726765 GCA_015471245.1 Laticauda colubrina
TCTCTCTCTCTCTCACACACACACACACACACACACACACACACACACACACACCAAGAAAACAAGAAAAGCCATTTATTACGGGCACAACCCAGGCCCACACGTAAGCACTTTCTCTGCGATGCCAGGAAAGTCCAATAACCCCTTATCCTTTTAAATAACATTTGCTCTCTTAACCAAGTAATGTTTGAATCAGCATTTCCGGCCCACATAAAAGAGATTAAGTTGTATTTTTAGCCAATAAATTTGATTTATTGATCTTTAGACCTAAACTCCAGGGAGCCCCGAGCAGAGAAAGGGAGCAAAGCCATCACTTAAACAAACAAGTGGGAATATTACCACTCCATTAAAACAAATAAATACTTCTGCTTTTATAGACCACTTAATTTTAGAGCTCCCAAACAGCTGGCATGCATAGAAGTTCTTCTTTTCCCTGTCTTTGGATTCTCATTTCTTTCGACCCGCAAGGATCGTTTTGTAGTTCTCTCTTGTTCTCAGACATGTCACTGTAGCCCGTTCTGCACGTTTTCCTCTTCCCCGTAAACCTGCCAGGATGCACGAAAATAAATCCCAATTTGCTCCTTCTAATAAAACAGAGAAGCGAGAGAGTCACTTCCCATCCACGGGAGAAAAGGACAGGAGAAGATATTTTAAGGACCCTGGCACAGCCTCTTTCAGGAAATACTGACCAAAATAGGATATGAAGTCTGAATGAATTTTCTGCTCCATTTCCCAAGCTAAGACCCTCCTTGCCCTGTCAGTGGATCCTGCTGGATCCCCACATTCTCCATCTGGGATCCTGGCTGTTGCAACTTTCCGAAGTGAAACAGGGGATCTATCCAGTGATGTCAGCAGGACTCCCAACTGGAAGGTCAAGACTTGCAAGTACATCAGCAGTTTCCAAGAAGTAATAGAGGTTGTCAGCCTGTCCCTACATCCAGCAGTTTAACCTCAGATCCTTATCAACCTGGATCATCTCCCGCCTAAGGCTGGTGGAAGCTTATATGCCTTGTCCTCTAGAGAACATTGATCTAGACCAAACATATGTATGAGTCATGATGTTTCCCCCACCCCAAGAAAAATACCTTATCTCCTCCCCCTTTCTCGTTTTTCTCTTTTCTCCCTCCCCACTTCCTTTAGTTACTAAAGGGTAGGATATCAGTCTAAGAAGTCATATGACTCTTTGACAACTGGCTGCCTCATCATTCAGAACCAGGACGGAGTCAACAAGATTGAGTTTAATGGAGGAGAAAATGCGAAGAGCGAGCTGCCAGTTTCAACGGAGCTTCTTGGGCCAGAAATTACAAAGATGAGCATTAGAGTAAGCCACAAAGCTCAGGTGGAGGCTGCAGGGTTGTCAGGAAAGGCTTTGAGGAGGAGGAACAGGGATGGATAAATGGATGGATGCAAAGGTTAAAAATATCAGAGTTGTTTTATGCTGGTCCAACAGATTTTTCCAGACTGGAAATAGACAGAAAAAGTCCACCTTTTCCATTCAAGCCGTTGTAGGATCTTCCCCTGTAGGAGTTGTGGCTCACTTTCATAGCTAGGGGTTGGAAGCACCCTATGGCTTGTTTTGGTTTTCTCCCATAATTCAGTCTGCTCTGGGAAGGGTCATTATCTTGGACCAGGTGAGACCCAATTGGCTGATCAACTGGTCCCAACTAGGCTAACAATACCCAATAACTGATTGATTAGGATTGAATAAGAGAATGAATATAAATTAGGTTTGGATGGAATATACTTTTGAAAGATAATTACAATGTAATGACAATACAACAATTGACCAATGTGGTATAAAATACCAATCAGAATCATAATAAATATAAATAAGTAAGAAATGTATGGTATTATTATGTGCACAAGATATATGTACCCAACCGATACACTGGAAAACTGAAAGATGGTTTTATTTGTTTGTTTTTGTTATAAAAATAAAAAACTTAAAAAAAAAACCAATACCCATGAATTCCTGACATGATCGATTTCCTGCTTTTATGGACCTTGACTTGGGACAACTTCTAAAATAAACAAAAGCACCCAATGAGAATCAGGAGACCTTTCTCCAGGCTGGAGAATTTCGGGAGTTGAAGAGACTGAACAGGTACTTGTCTGAAATGGTGTAGGGTCTTGAACTGAGGGTTGGACTAGAAGACCTCCAAGGTCCCTTCCAGCTCTACTGTGATTGATTGATCTCTAAGGAAAGGCCCCAAAAAGAAGAGGGGTCAAGCTATTTTCCAAAGCCTCTGAAATAGGACAAGAAGCAACGGATGGAAACTAAGCAAGGAGAGAAGCAACCTGGAACTAAGGAGAAATTTCCTGACAGTGAGAAGAAGTGGAAGGGTTTGTCTTCAGAAGTCCATCACTGGAGGCTTTTAAGAAGACACTGAACAGCCGTTTGTCTGGAATGGTATAGGATCTCTTGCTTGTTCTGATGGATTGACACCCTGCTCAGATCTTCCAGGATGACAGAAAGCAGCCATCACCTCCTGGCTAAGACAAGATTTATCCAGGACCTACAACAAAGAGAAAGCACCAGCTTTGCAATCCTCATCTAGCCTGGTGCAATGAAACCTGAAATGGACCCATAACTTTAAGCAGAAGCTTTTATTCATGGATTTCACCAACAACTTGCCGTGTTAAGTCTAACTGCTAAGTCCCAACAGTTTTGCAGTGGTGGAACCATCCTACAGGGGGAAAAAAAAATCATTTCTGTCATTCCACCAGAGATAAAACAAATGGGGCCAGACAGAGCCTATTGCCCTTCCTTAAATCAGGTTCATAAGTTTAATCAGAGGCAGAGGGAGCTGAAAATAAACTGTTCAGGTTTATAATTCACAACAACATACTTGTCCATGCAGTTGCCAGGGGAAAAAAAAACCAAATTTCTCTCCCTCTTTCTAACAGCGAGATTGTATTTTTAGACTTTTAAAATGTGCCACTGAATTCTAATTAACAGCAAAGCACCGAATACCTGAAATTAAAGCCTGCACTTATTTAAAACTTGAAGAATTTTTTTTAAAAGGTGACATGATTTTGTTTAAATCTTTAGGGTCCTTTGAAATTAATTAACCCTTAACAACATTTCCCTTGTGGTTTTTTGGAGAGGGGGGCAGCAAAGTTTCTATGATGACCCAAAGGGGTGTGGCACAAAGGCAACACAGTCAGATAATCAACGAGTCCCTTTATTAGCTCCAACTTGCCCCCAATATCCTGGTTATCTTCTGGCTGGAGAAAAACTCTCCCAGGAACAGCTTTTGGCTGCAGAGAATCAAATCCAAAACGTGGTCAACAAAAACTGTAATTATAAGTCCAATCAAGGTAAGGTGAGGTCATTAGTCCATCAGGGCAGGAGCAAGAATTCCAGACATGAAGGCACGGCAATAACTCAACATGGGAAGACGGCCAGGAACACAGATAAGCAAAGTCAACACAAGCTAAACTCATGTTTGTTCCCAGCAGCTGCCACACTCAGCATGCATCTCTTTTAAACTCTCTTCCCAGCTGCGGCTAATGAAGGGAATCAGGGCCCATTCCTCCCCCATAAGCTAAGCAACCCAACCAAGGCCACCGCAGAGGTCTCCACCAGACCAGGAAGTTTTCAAAGCCCATCTCAGAAGGCATCACTTGGCCAGAGCCACAGTTCCAATTGTACCAGCTTGGGCCACCAAACAGGGACGCTGCCATCCGACCTTCAGGCACCCTTCAAAACCAGGAGCTCAGCTGCCCAGTTCCTTCACCATTCCAGCATGTCGAGGCACCAATGCAGCTAACCAGAAACCCAACAGCAGGACTTGCAAGCAAAAACTTTCTCCCAAAATTGCTGCCGTTTAGGCCCATTTAACAGCATACATCATTCTTTGAACAACAACAACAAAAACCCAAGCCAGAGAGTAACATCTTCGCCACACATCATCCAAAAACTCTGCAAGCATTTCCTGCGAAGCCACTTTTAAACTGTAAGCACAGGGTCACCTTCTGATTCACATTTTCCCATTTTTTTTTAATTTATTCCCAATTATTCTTATTTAGGAGGGGAGAAGGAAGAACCCCCCAAGTACTGTTTTGCCAATTTCCTCATTCTCACTTCCAAAATGAAGATGAAAAGCAAAATATTTCAGTTAAGGCCTTTTTCTGATCAAAAAATAATTGTGCATTGGGAAAAAATGTATACATTTCTTAGTTTTCTGTTTTCTTTGTACAATTACTTGTTATTGTTTGTTTTTCAATCTTTCTAACAATTTGAAGATCAGCCAGAGTCGCTGGGAATCAGCATATATTATTAACAGGGTTGGTGGCAAAATCAGCCAGATGTTCAGGCTGGATGTGGCATTTTGTCCCTCTCCAGAGCCCTTCCTAAGGGCCTGAGATAAAGCAGATGTTGTTCCCTAGTGTTACAGATACCGTCGCAGGATGGAAGCTGTTCCAAGTCAAAGCTGCCTTTTTGTGCAATTGACTGATGGTGGTTTTGTCCTCTTCTCACTGGACTTAATGTGTTCAATAGCAAATCATTCAGGCTTTCTTATATTTGCAATGGGTAAGCAACTTTTCATCCTGTAATCCTGCAGCTCTCTGCCAACAGTCCTGAGTCCTGTAACCTATTTGTCACCAGATGTGCAGGAATTCCAACACCTTGCATGGTCCTCCTCGATTCAGGTGACAACCAATCCAGTATGGGCTTCTGGGAGTTACGTCTCCCTGTATTGTTTGTGTGGGATAAATGCTCTTTGTCCGTCTCCTCTGATGAGATCTGCCTCGTCTGGCACAGCCCTCAACTTCCTCAGAGCACACCATCAATCAAACCTTCTTTAGGGTCACAGACCAGTGGACCACAGAGCACACAAGTCCCACAACCACATCCGAGCAGTGCATTATTATTATTGCAAATTTGCAAAACGGATGCTTGGAGATGACGGGTATGTTGTTGTTGTTTTTTTTCATGCCCATGAACACAAAGAACGGTTAGATATATTTTAGGTGTCCCTTGAAATGTCACTGGAAAAGAAACATAACATTTTGTCTGTCTTGGAAGGAACTATTTTATGGACTTAGCAGGAGTTCTTTAAAAAGCCAACATAGAATTGGGTCATACAGTTATTACTGTATGTTTCAAAAAGCAAAAGCACCTGTCAATACGATACCTTCATAAAGATTTCAGAAATCGATTAGCAGCAGTGACTCTTTAAGAAAAGGGGATTATTTCTATTTCACTAGTTATTATATCTTTATTAAATTTATTGGCCGCCCATCTTACTCCAAGGTAACTTTGGATGGCTTATAATACTATAAGTTCATTGGAGCTAGGCAGCCAATAAATAGATCATAATAAGATAATCCCAAAACATCTGGAGCATCATTTGAACACCATGGGTATTGACAAAATCCCCACCAGTCAATTGCAAAAGACAGCTTCACTTGGAACAGCTTATGTCCTACGACAAGACCTTTAATCCCATCAAACAACATTGTCTACCTATCCCAGGTCCTCTGGAAGGCCTCAAAATGTGAATAAAAATGCCAAATCCAGTCTAAGCATCTGGGTGACTATGTAACAACAACAACAACAACAACAACAACAACAACAACAACAATAATAATAATAATACAACTGGAACACCACTTGAACAGCCTCGGCATTGACAAAAATCAGCCACTAGTCAACTGCAAAAGGCAGCTTGATTTGGAACAGCTCACATCCTACAACGGTGCCTATAACACTATCAAGCCACAACATCTGTCTATCCCAGGTCCTTGGGTAAAGACTGAACAGCTGGACAAAAATGCCAGATCCAGTTTAAACATCTGTCTGATTGTGTGGCCAACAATAATATGATCGACTCGAAAGGGCCTGGATATTGCCCAAACATTCATGCTTGCTCACAAAGACACACTAATTCTCCTAACCGCTCCCTGCAAGTAGAAAAGTAAACCTTCAAGAAAGCCATGCTGATTTTCCACAGTCAGTGATTTCTTTCCCCTTCTTTCTCTCTCTAGTGGGAAGCAATTCATCCCTGACCTTCTCTTCCTGCGAGCATCCAGAAATAGCTTTCGCACCTTGCATTGCTCATGTGCAGGCGCATTAGAGGCGCATGGCTGCCCCCCCCCCCCCCGTGGGGGGGCCCCAAGCACCAGGGGGGCTCCCCCCTTCAACCGACCCACCGACCGAGATCCAGCTGTCGCTCTGCACAAATTGCTCCCCAGAGGGGAGGGAGACTGAACTAACCAGATACTTACATTGAACTCACAGAAATCGAGGCTGTCCAGACTTTTGCTCCGATGGATCCGGCCTTTTATCCTTCTTAAGGAAGGCTTCCCCTGGCTGATGCTACAATTCGAACCACTGGGGTTTTCGGAAGAGGGGGTGACCCTGCAAAGAGAGAGGGGGGGGGGAAACTGCATTTTAGGGTGGGTTTCCTTTTTAAAAAAAAAAAAAAAAAAAGCAGAAGCCTCCAAGGCTTTTGCATCTGGGCAGAAATCGAGCCTTAAATACCAGGAGGTGAAAGAAAGAGGGACATTTATGAATAAATACATTTCCCTTCTCTTTATCCCACCCGGTTACACCTGCCCTTTGACTGGTGCATCCCCTTCTGCTGGATTTTAGAGCAGGCCTCCAAATTACGAGAAGGCGAATTCGCTTGCTTGGTAACGCCGACAAATATGGACAAAAACAACAAATATCACCAACTCAATACATATAGAAACAAGCAGGCTTCCTTTCTTTTTGGCTTTTTTGTGTGAAGAAAAATGACAGGATAATATATGGGTTTGGTGCTTAGGAAAAATAATAATTAGATCATAGAAAAATGGAAGATGTTGTAACTTTAGAGTAAGAGCTTAATTTAAATTTGCAAGGGTTGTAGAAGAAAATTGGAAGTCTTCCCCTTCCCCTTTTCCTCCCCTCCCTCCCCTCCCCCTCCCTCCCTTCCTTCCTTCCTCATTCATTCATTCATTTTTACTTTGAGAACCATGGGATCCTGTTGACCTTTCTCATGCCATATGCAAAACACATTGTCCACTGATTGATTCATCCAGTTAAGATTGTGATACTCATTCATCCATTATACATGTAACCTGTTCTACATGATTGAGTTTTATTACATACTGATCATTGACTGCAATAAAGATTTTTCTTATTATCACTTGCCTTTTACAAAACTGTGCTGGATGCAAATCTCTTTCCTAAATAATGCAGGAGTTTTTCTCCTTGGCTTCCCCACCCGTGGATTTTCATCGTACAATTATTCATAGCTACATGATTTAAAAGAAGTAAGCAAATGCTTCAACCATGCATCCAGGGTGATTCGTAAATATATGGCGGGACAAGGCAGAATACAGAAAATAGAACGTGTAAACATCGGTGAAGAGAAGTGGCAAAACCTGGCGGGTGGAGTGAAAAGAGGACTCAACCTAGAATCCCTAAGTGGCCACAGGCACACTAAGTCCAGCCTCTCTTGAATTCCATTGACCCTTAAATAACTCCAAGCAAGTGCTAACCATGAGTTAAGAAGATTCCTGCATCCAGACTTTTAAATCAGTTTAATTGGACCTTCTCCTGTAGATCTGATCTTTGGTGCCCAACGTCATCCATGCTGTGAAGTTCCACCAGACCCATTTTAAACATCCATAAACATAAACTGCTTGTAGAAAACCAAGATTTACAACCTCTCTGAAAGAAATTGATGATGCTCAGTCCCACTGGCCAAAGAATTTTAATGCCACCCGAGAGGAAAGTTAATAGGGTGATTGATATTCTTTTATATACATCTCTTGCCTTCATAAAGAGTTTCGCTTTATATCTATGCCAACCTTCTGGCAAGGAACAAGGGAATTTTTTAAAAAAGGCCACACAAATTATAGGAGGAAGGAGGGCAGGACATAGACTTAAGCTTCATTTGAATGTTAAGCATTTGATTAAAAGAGGGAAACCCAATTCTTTCCTAGAAATCAAGATGGTTGGTTTCTAGTCTAGGATGGCAACAAAAGTCTTGGGAAAACCTGAAGGCCATAGTGTATGCCTTCATTCTTGTTACATTCCCAGGAATGATAGATAGAAGGTTAGATGCTATGCTATCCAAAGGTTATCTTCTTAAAAGCCACCAGGGTGATGGAAGGTCCAGTTTAGCAAGTATGATTTTATGGTTCTACTTTCCAAAGCACCAGGAGAGAATGAGGAGGATATTGTTTTGACCAAGCCTTACTGAGACAGTAACAATCACACGCTGTTCCCAAAAACCTTTTGTTTTATTTCAACTGCCGTGCAGTATATGCATTCACAGCCTGCAATGAGTCCCAAACAGTTTGTGAATAGTCCAACAGAAGTCAGCCACAGTCCTTCGGGATAAGGCTGATAAGCACCCACCTTTATCTCCCTTGAAAGGCTGCCATCGACTAAATTGCCAATTAGTTATACAAGGCCAAACGGAGGAGGTTTCAAACTGACCAGAAGAAACATAGTTGCTTCCTGCAAAGGCTCATGTCCCTTTGCTCCTCCTTTATGTCATATGGGAGAGCCAGTCACCTCCAAGCCTTAATCCCCGAGTCGCCCCTTTTGTTTTAACTGTTCTTGCCTTCTGGCAGCTCTGTGCAAGTGTGCACTGGGAACAGGCTCCCTCTGTTCCTCTGCCTCATTGGTGTCAGATTCTGGAGGCTCCAGAGTCAGCATCCCACTCCCAGATGGTCCTGGCTCCATCTCTGCATCAGATGCAAGATCCTTGTCCAAGTCCTCCCCAGACTCCTGGACTGGCCCATGTTCCTCCCCACTGTCTGACTCTGCTGCCAGCTCCACAGGTTACCAGTGGACCACAACAGATATCACTTTTGTACCTTCTGACCCTCAATGCGCTCTGAGAACTAAAAATGATGGACAGCTATTTGCAAGCAATGGTGGGTCTTTCAGAGCCTACAGAGGTCAGACCAAGTCATTGCAGTGAAAGGCACGATAAATTTGCCTGTGCTATAGAGGAAAGCCAACTCAAGTCAACTTGAGATAGCACTGGATCATAAAACCAAAGGAGGATCTACTGGATCAGCCACAAAGCTGCTGATGTCTCATCCCAGTATGACTTTGGAAAGCCTACAGACAAGGCATGAGGAATGACCATCTCTGTATCACTTGCCCTTTCAACTGGAGGCAGCCAATAGCCATCTTGTCCAATGGCCTTCTTTTCCAGTGGTTGGTCTACTTCCTCTTGGAAAGCCAACTAAGCTCAGAGCTGTTGAAGCATTTTTGGGCAGAAGATTCCTCCAGGTTTATTTGGGGACACCAAGTAAGTAAGTCTCATAGAATCATAGGAATGGAAGGGACCTTGGAGGTCTTCTCGTCCAACCCTCCGTCCAAGGCAGGAAATTTTATTGCAACCCAGACAAATGATTGTCCACTGATGATAATGATCCCATCTAGGTGTGAGAAGCACAATGTCCTGCTCACAACGTTTTTCAAGTTTTTCAATCTGTAACCCAAAAATCTGGCTTCTGCCAACGCGCCTCAGACTAAGGGACTTACTGTCACACATTTTCCCCACGTGTCATTGTTACCTCAATCAAGTGACAGAAAGTGGGGATTCCAAAGAAGTCAAGGGGAAGGAAGAAGCTATTTTGGCCCCATCTCAGGAGGCTTCAGAACTGAGGGTTCTTCCACCCCAGACAGCCTTTGCCCAAATGGCTCCGTCTCTCGCACAATGCAGAATTCAGAACATGGAAGCCTCGTATAGCTGAATTCTAAAATGCTTTACTTGTAATGACACTCAGAATTCAGAGGTCATTGTGGGGTCCTTGGTGCTCTCTGAGCTTGTTGGTTTTCTTGCAGACGTTTCATCACCAAGCTAGGTAACATCATCAGTGCTGTTTGACAATTGTGTTTGACAATTAGAAGGGCAGAAGATGCAATGCCAAACATGAGAGCCCCACCATCCACAACCACAAGTTTCTCAGAAAGTAATCAGAATTCATCCTTTTTCTCAACAAGAGAAACCAAGGCCCACTTTCTCATGTTGCTTTCCTCCCCATTTCCCTGCAGGTGTTCTAAAAAAAGGTAGATCTTCTCATCGGTGCACGTAGGAGGACGACACACATACTTTGTGTTGTGATTGCACAAAGAACCTGACATATATATTTGCATTAGATGTCATGACAGGGATGTGGCAAATGATAAAAGCAGGAGTCACACAACGACAATGCAGCACAGGTGCTTCCATTGGGATGGGCTATCAGAGCTTGCAGTAGCCTCCCAAGGGTCACCCTACACACATTTTTTGTGCAACCCAACAAATTGTAACTGGACACAAAGTGGAAAATTATAAAACAAAGTTCATCCTCTCTGTGAAGTTTCAGGGGATAATTTTTGATAAGATCCAGAAATTTGAAGAGGCAACTTTAATGAAGCCAGTATGGCTGCTTGGAAACTTGGAGAAAAAAGGTGTTTTAGTAGGGAAATAATACAACAAACAATTGGGAAGTTGGGGTTCGGTCTTTGTCAGGATAACTACAGATTAATTTTGCAGGTGATGTGTCTTTACAGAACTGTGTTGTTTTGTGAGATGTTCTGCACAAAACCATCAGCAGAAGAGAGAACAAACTCACGAATACGGAAGCTAGAGCGTTGTGGAAAAAACCATCAATGGTGAACTTTGCAAGCCAACCTGACCTTGAAAAGCTCATTTTCTGCTACTTCTATCTACAATTTGGTTCCATGGCTGGATTCCAGCCCCTCCTGCACTCACTGTCTTTTCTGCATCTCCACTGAGATGTGGGACACTGGGACACCCAACGTCACAGGAGGAGAATGGAGAGTTGTGCTTAAAGAACGTCAACTACAAATTGCAGGAAGTGCTACAGCAAGGACATAGGGCTGTGGGAATCTGCCACTGTTCCCAACCCCTTCAGCCATAAGACCCAAGGGGGTGACATCCAGCCTCCACTTCTACTTCAGCTCTGCAGGCAGATGCTCACAGCTGGAAGCAAAATTTAGGTGTGGAGCCAACAAGGATAATTATGCCTCTCACATTACTCCAGCCTACTGCTGTTGTTATTCAGATCTGACCTCCACATCTGTTCCATCTTTTCTTCTTCTTGGCTCTGCTTTATCCCCCAGCTGTCCCCAACTCACAACACATCAAACACCAGATTTTTTTTTTCCCCCGCTGATGGAGCCAAGAGGATCAAATCAAGAAGACTCAACCATGTTTGGGGTCCTTCACTCTGATTCCCACAAGAAAAAAGATGATGGCTTCTCCAGCCATTCAACAGAGAAGGTTCCGTAATTGCTTCTCATTATCATGGTGGTGCTCATGTCCAAAAAAAAAGGGACAACATTCTCAATGCATTCCCATTGCAGGTCCTGTAGATACTGATGCTCTAGGTATTCGTAAGCAGGACTTTTCTTCAGCATGGTGGAGATTAAGAAAGAGACAGTAGCCAGGATGATGGCCTGAGTGGTCATCTACTTCAGTGTCTCCAGTAGAGTTCTTCTTACTCTTGGCCATTTGAAGCTGGCTGAACTTCAAACTCCCCAAATTCCCCAGCTCGTTGAAGTCCACCCATCTTCAAGCATGCTGGCTGAGGAATTCTGGAAGCTGAAGTTCATCCATCTTCAAGTGTCCAAGATTGAGAAACCCTGTCCTAGTGGATCCTTCATTGAGCAGGAGGGGCCAATTAAATGACTCCTCAGATCCCTTACAGCTGTCTTGTATGTTTCTATGGTTTTCTGGCTAATCACACAGCTGCCTGGAGGGATCCCTCCACTCGAGTTAGCCTCAGCGGTCAAGCAGGAGACAATCTTACCCCAGCAAGAGGGGCTCCCTGCAGCCAGGAGAATTCTTGCAGGATCGCTTTGCCTGTCCAACAGTCTAATTTTAGTGTTTTGCTTCTATAATCCTCTCTGTTTAATCCCCTCTATTTCCACCGTACAGTCTGCAGAGGTGTCACTTCTACAGCTCAGAGCAAAAGACAAGAGTCATCAGAGATTTGCACAAATCCTCAGCATCTTTGTAAAAATAAGGCACCAGAGCAGGAAACTTCCAAAAGACGTGCGGTGGATTGCTACAGCCTGAATATTGGGGGCAAATATTGGGGAAACGGCGAGGAAAACTGAATCATCCATTCAAGAAAGAAAGATAGCTGGATGAAAAATAGCATCTTCCCACCTTTCCTTCGAGACCAATGAATCAATTAATCAGAATAGAGCTGGAAGGGACCTTGGAGGTCTTCTAGTCCAGCCCCCTGCTCAAGCAGGAGAATCTGTACCATTTCAAATAAGTGGCTGTCCAGTTTCTTCTGTCCAGTGTTGGAGCATTCACAACTTCTAGAGACAAGTTGTTCCACTGGTTAATTGTCCTCACTACTAAGAAGTTTTTCCTTCATTCCAGGTTGCTTCTCTCCTGGATTAGTTTTCACCCGTTGCTTCTTGTTCTGACTTCTGGTGCTTTGGAAAATAATTTGACTCCCTCTTCTTTATGGAAGCCCCTCAAATACTGGAATGCTGCTATCATGTCACCTCGAGTCCTTCTTTTCTCTAATTCCTGCAACCATTCTTCATACTGTATGTTTTTGTCTCCAGGCCTTTAATCATCTTAGCTCCTCCCTCTCTTTCCTACCGCGAAGAGGGGTGGGGGGCACAGGAAATCTCAGAAGAAGAGTATCAGCAACAAGTTTGCTCCCTGTGCCAAGAATTCATACTGTCCTTCATTCTCCAGCCATTCAAGGCCAAACTGAAGAGGGAAACCCAAATTAAAAGACTAATTGCTTGGTAAATAAATGGCTGATCTGAGAGAAGCTGAAAGTGCGTATATCGCAGGTGGCACTTATTGAAACCTCAAACTAAATGTTCCATAATGGAGGTGTAATTAATGGAAGGCGGGTGCCAAGAATACCACATTTCACTCAGATGACATGCTTTCAGGGACACACACGCACGGACCGGTTTGGGAAAAAAGTGGCAGAAGAAGGATTAGGCCAGCATTTCTCAACCTTGGCAAGTTGAAGGTGTGTGGACTTCAAGACTTGAATTTGGAGTAAAATACCCATTCTGGATGGGCAGCGTGGTCTCTGGGCAAAGCCAAGTTGATTGGAGTTGCCATTCACACCACAGCTGGAGGATGCCAAGCTGAAGAACAATATTTCTTCGTGAACAACCAGCTAAATATGAGCCAGTCATGTGCAGCGGCAGCCAAAAAAGCCAATCCTAAGTTGCATTAACAGAGGGATACAATCAAGATCAAGGAAGGTATTAATGCCACTCTATAAAGCCTTAGCAAGGCCACACCTAGAGTCCTGCATCCAGTTTTGGTCACCACACCACAAAAAAAGATGTTGAGACTCTAGAAAGAAGGCAGAGAAGAGTAACCAGGGCGATTAGGGGACTGGAGGCTAAAACATATGTGAACGGTTGCAGGAACTGGGCTTGGCTCGTCTAGTGAAGAGAAGGACCAGGGGAGACAGGAGAACAGTCTTCCAATATTGGAGGGGCTGCCACAGAGAGAAGGAAGGGGGTCAAGGTATTTTCTAAAGCACCCAAAGGCCAGACAAGGAATAATGGATGGAAACTGAACAAGGAGAGATTTAATCTGGAAACAAGAAGAAATTTTCTGACAGTGGAGAACCATCAATCCATGGAACAGAAGTTGCCTTTGGAAGTTGTGGGAGCTTCATCCCTGGAGGCTTTCAAGAAGAGACTGGACTGCCATCTGTCAGAAATGGTGTCCTGCTTGGGCAGGGGGTTGGGCTAGATGACTTACAAGGTCCCTTCCAACTCTGTTAATAGAATCTAGTCTAATTTCTAACCCAGAGCCAAGTTCTGTATCAATGAGATAGGAAATGCTCTCCAGCTTCTGCAAGAACCCTGGGATGAGGTACAACCACTTACTAAAGCCAAGAAAGCAGAGGTAGAGATGGGTCTTGAAACCAAACCCCAGTGAGGAAAGGTTGGAGAAGACTAGGTGAAAAGGAGACAAGAGCATCATTTTTCAACCTCTGAAAGGCTGCTGGACAGGAGATGGAGCAGATGTGCTCTCTGCTGGGGTAGTAACAGCCCACCTGGCCTCTAATGGGCTTTCTTTCATTGTCGGTGTATGGGAGGGGAGATGTAACAAAGAACAGAAAGTCATCTACCACAATTGTTCTGCTGGGACGGTGGATTTCTATGATTCTGTGACAATGTACACAAAAATGAAAGGGAGTAGAAACTCTGAGAGTAAGATGGGCCATATCTAAATTAAATAATGATAGCTAGACAGCTGGATGGATCTATCCATAGACAAGATGCCCTGTAGAAAAGATGGATGGATGGATATTTTGTAGAAAAGGTAGGTAAGTAAGTAGGAGGATGGGTAGATAGATGACAAATAGATAGATAGATAGATAGATAGATAGATAGATAGATAGATAGATA
>BLBF01000068.1:1750144-1763645 GCA_015471245.1 Laticauda colubrina
GAGAAAAGACTGCAGGTCCCATCATCCTCATCCCCTTGGGGGAATGGAGAGTGGGTCTCCCTCCATTCTCCAGCCTAGAGAGGGACAGACTGCAGGTCCGGTCACTCCCAGAGCCTTTGGGGATGGGGGACAGTGGAACTTCCACCATTCCCTGACCTAGAATGGGGCACAGATTGCACCTTCCATCATCCCCAGCCATTTAGGAGAATGGGGACTCCAGCTGCCATTGGCCACCTTCCCATCAAACTCTGAAATCCCTGCCTGTTTAATTTCATTTTGCAAATTCATGGCCTCGTCTTCAACCAGGACTTTCTGGAGACCAAGACCCCAGATGCCCCAAGAAAGCAGGAAAGGGAGGAGAAGAAGACGGAGCCCCGAGCTGCAGAAGGGGCCCCACCAGAAGTAAGTGGTCCCCCTGCAGGGGGGTTGGGGGTTGGGTTGATGACCTTGAAGAACCCACCATCTAACATTTTCCCTGTTGGGACAGGTGAAGTACCTCTTTCCGGATACTGATTCAGAAAAGAAGCAGCCAATTTCTCTCCCATCGGTTGCCTCCCCCTTCTTTTAAATGGGGGAGGGGGTCTTTCAATGTCCCCCTAATCTTTATGGTGGGGGCAGCCCAGCCCTTTCCCAGTGGGTGGGTGGTCCAGATTGTGCCAAGCTTCTTTGGAAGGGCAGGTCTTTGGCACCAGTAAGTGTGAACACATCTTTTCTTATCCCACAGAATTAAACGCCCAGTGCGGTCCAAAAGAGATTCCCTTAGGTCAGATCTGAAGGGGATTGCTGGGTGATTTGAAGTGTGCCATCTGAAAGGTGTTCCTTTCGGATCGTACCTGGCTGCAGGTTAAGTCCTGCCCGGTGCCCTTTCTCCTGCAGGATCCGACCTTCATCCGGAGCAGACTGGAGCTCTACGAAGAGCTGAAAAAACAGAGCGATGCGCTTCTCTGCACCAGAGCCTCCATCCACAGTCAGATGATCCAAATCACGCTTTCCGATGGGAAGGTGACAGGCGGACAGGCCTGGAAGACAACGCCATACCAGGTGGCTGTCGACCTCAGGTAAACTTTTGACAGTGTTCATGGACATTTCTGAGAAGGCAATCCAGGTTCCATTTTGTGTAGCGAAAACCCGGATGGCTGTTATTGTAAATCTCTCTGGTTGATTTGAAATAAACGTGACTGGTCTGTGATCTACAGCTGGCTTGAAATTTTGTAGAGCAGAGCAGAGCAGAGCAGAGTAGATGGAATAGAATTTAGAATACAGGAGAGTAGAAATGAAATGAATAAAATAAATATTGGAAGGAATAGAATAGAGTAGAGTAGGTAGAGTAGAATAGAATAAGTACAACAGAGTAGCATTATGAATATAATAGAGTAGAAATGAATCGAATAGAATAAATACTGGAAGGAATAGAATAAAATAAATAATGGAAGGAAAGGAATAGAGTAGAGTACAATACAACACAACACAACACAACACAATACAATTCTTTCTTGGCCAACTGTGGTTGGACATACAAGGATTTTGTCTGGTGCAAGTGCTCTCAATGTATATAAAATAAAATATACATTTGTCAAGAGTTAGGAATCATCATTTTAGGAAGATGGTGAGCAGAGGTAGACCCCCAGGTAAAAAATGACCACAAATGAATCTTGAACATGTTCATCATAAATATCACAAATGCATAACCTAAAGGGTAACCTGGAATAAGTGTGTCTCAATCTTGAGAGGCGGACATCAACTCCCAGAATTTCCTGACCAACATGGCTGGCCGGGGGATTCTGGGAGTTGTGTCCACCCCTCTTCAAGCACCCAAGGTTGAGAAACACTGCAAGGATGGGCATTGTTACACATTTATATTTTAATGCTTCTTTTCTTATCCCTTTCTCTGCAACCACAGAATTAAGTGCAGTCCAAAAGGGATTACCTCGAGTCATAGCTAGAGGGGATTGTTGGGTTATTTGAACTGTGCAGCAGCTAAACCTTTGGCCCATCTCGACTGTCCACAGCCAGGGAGTTGCTGACAGTGTCATCATTGCCAGAGTGAACGGGGAATTATGGGACCTTGACCGGCCGATGGAAGGAGATTCCACCTTGGAGCTGCTGACTTTTGAGAATGAAGATGCTCAGGCAGTAAGTCGACATTTCCCCTTTTTCCCTGCAAAGCATCGAAGGCAGAAGCGCTGATGACAGAGGACAAACCATATTGAAAAGGCTGCTCCATCTTGGTTGTGCAAAACAAGGCTAGCTTTCCCGATGGATGTAAGGAACTTCCTTATCTGGGATTGATGCTGGTGCTACAGGATTTGTGCTTATGGGTCTGCTTAATTTGAGCAACCCAAATAACAACTGGAAAACTTTAGATAACATAATATGTGAATTAACAAGGCCTCTTCCGTTGCCCCAGTAGGAAAAGAATCACAAAATTAAAATAATTTGACATCAGAGGCAGGACCCACAGTTTTATGTACTTTGGGGTGGGTTTTATGGTTTATCTAAACTAATAGTAACAAACTATAATATGGTATACGTTAGATAAATAGAAAATTTGTATATGCTTATGAAGTGTAAAATTGGAGGTGATGACCCTTGAAGAGCTGTATGCAACAAAATTCCATTTTTAATGTATGCCAAAGTATACATTCAAAGTGACAAAGTTATTCTGTCCTATTCTCTCTTCTAATTCTTTTTTTCTATATTATTATTCTAAATTCTATTCTATTCTAATTCTATTTATTCTATTCTAAATTCTAAATTCTATTCTCTATTTGAATTTTATTCTATATTCTGTTCCAAATATATTCTATTCTGTTCTGTTCTATTTTGTTCTATTCTATTCTATTCTATTCTATTCTATTCTATTCTATTCTATTCTATTCTATTCCTTATTCCTTATTCCTTATTCCTTATTCCTTATTCTATTCTTATTTCTTATTCTTCTCTACTCTACTTATATATTTTTATACATTCTATTTTCCCCACTGTGCCTCTTGGATTAATATTAATCTGATATTGTTAATCGTAGTTCAATAAAAGCGACAGAAGCAACTAACTTCCCCGGCAGTTTGATTTATACAAACCAATCACCCCAATCTGTACTTTTATTGCTGTGGGTTCTTTCTCTCCCCTTTTTCTAGGTTTATTGGCATTCCAGTGCCCACATTCTTGGCGAAGCCATGGAAAATTATTACGGGGGATGCTTATGTTACGGACCCCCCATTGAAAACGGCTTCTATTATGACATGCACATGGAAAACAGGTACATTCTGCCAGCTAGTGCGGTGCATAAAATATTCAGTTAAACAAGAACAAAATATTTATAATGTTTCATCCACAGTGTCCAAAGTGGCTTTGCAATAATCGAGGATGCTTTGGCTAAATTAAAAATAAATGCTTGTAATGATTACAGTTGGTTCTCGACTTATGAAGTTCATGGTGCCTGCCCAATTCAGTCATAAGTTGTAATGATCGTAAAGAAGGTCAACCATGATGTGATAGACTCCATTTTATGACAATGTATTTGAAGCAAAATGGGTAAACCAAACCCATTTTGGCATAAATGTAGTCACATGACTGCAAGATGCTGCAAACAATCATAAATGCAGGTTAATTCCTGAAATTTGGAACCAGTCAAACCAGTCTCTGTCATAAGTTGAGGACTACTGTTTTAGTGTAGTTTGGCTGTATGAAAATAAATCACTGAGGTTATTAATAGCCTGCAAGGGTGTGTTTTTTTAAACAATGTCTACATAAATTACTTGCAATGCACAGGAATAATTTAAGACCTTTTTTAACAGTTCGGATGATCTCACCTGGGATAAAGGGACGTAGGACTCACCTGTGGTGGGAAGATGACCATGTGTTCCTTTTATTGGGTGTGCAGCTGGTCCCACTGATGTAAAATTCTTCTTTTTTCCAGAGGGGTATCCAGTACGGAGTTGTGTGCTCTGGAGAACATTTGCAAAAGCATTATCAAGGAGAAGCAGCCCTTTGAAAGGCTCGAAGTCCGAAAAGAAGATTTACTAGAAATGTTTAAAGTAAGTCCTACATTTCTGAAGTTTTCAAAGGGACCTTGGAGGTCTTCTAGTCCAACCCCTGCCTGAACAGGAGGTCCTGTATCATTTCAAACAGATGATTGTCCAATCTCTTCTTAAAAACCTCCAGTGATGATGGAGCAGCCACAATTTCTGAAGGCAAGCCATTCCATTGTTTGATTGCTCTCACTGTTAGGAAATTTCTCCTTAGTTCTAGGTTGCTTATAACCTAGGTTATAGTTGATTTATTATTTTCTCTTTGGGTTTCTGCTATTGCAATGATTATAAGGCAAAACCAGGTAAAGAATTAAAAGACCTCTCTTTCTGTCAATATACTGCTTACTTATTTTCAATAATTTTCAGAGGATGTATATTTTAGTGTATAGTTTAATTATATTGATTACTGTTAGGTCAAATAAGCATATTATTATTATTGTAAAAAGGTTGTTCAGAGTGTAACACATTTGACATTTTATATTTGTCAATATATAATTGCACTCATTTTTCTTTTTCGATCCAGATTGTAATTGTTGTAGTTTATGTGACTGGTCATTGAATAAGTAAATACAATAAAAATAACCTTTTCATAATAATTCAGAGCTTTTCCAAAAAGATTTGTAGAATGTGTGGGAGCAGGAAAGTACCCCACTGAAAATTCTGCAAGAATAAGCAGTCTTTCCCAGTTGGTATCTCTAAAAATGCTGGAATTAAAATTACATTCCCATCCAACATGGCCAGAAATGTGAAGCAGTCAAGGATAGAGCACATGGGCCCCCAAAAGGCTGAGTCTCAATATATTTATTTTGCCAATTTCTTTATTTCTCTGCACAGTACAACAAGTTTAAATGTCGGATCCTGAATGAGAAAATCCACACGCCGACTACAACTGTATACAGGTAACAGACGGATTTGATTTTGTATGTTAATAGTCTCTCTTCTCTTAACTAGAGAGGAGAAGCTATGTGAAATAAATGTTGGTTAAGTTTCAGCAACTGCTGATGTTGCTGTAGAAGTTTAAAGCTGTTTCAGTATGACCATGTGTATACGTGGTTGGTGAAGTGTCTAATAACTTAAACATAGTTAACTATTTCACTGGTCATCTCATAGGTGTGGCCCCTTGATTGATCTATGCAGAGGCCCTCATGTGAGACACACTGGAAAAATAAAGGCCTTAAAGATAATTAAGGTAAGAAAGGGTTTTTTTTAGTAGAAATTGAATACTAAAGATAACATTCCAGGCCCAATTCAAAGCATTGGCTGTAACCAATAGAGCAGCATGTCGCAACCTTGGGAACTTGAAAAGATGTGTAGATTTCAACTCCCAGAATTCCTCAGCCATCTTGAGGAATAATATAAATATAATGATATAAGCAGGATGGATCAAAAACGAAGAGTATGTGTTGAGTTTCATCAAGAAACCCCGGGCTGTTTATGGTGGTTTTGCTCCTGGGAAGGATTCGGATGAATCTTTCTCAATCTTGGTAACTTTAAGATGTGTGAACTTCAAAACGCTGTTGAAAATGTAATAATGATTTGTATTAATGGAAAATAATAAAAAGTATTATTTTTTAAAAAAGATGTGCGGATGTCAACTCGGTTGGCTGGGGAGTTCTGGGTCTTGAAAATCCACGCATCTTAAAGCCACCAAGGTTGAGAAACACCAGTTCAGAAGACCAGACAGGATAGTGGTGCATTTATTTCCCAAACCCTTAAATCATGGCTTTCCCCGACTTTCTGGTTGTTGTTGTTTTTTGGTTGGTTTGCTTGCTTTTGGGCCAATGTTTTGCGTTATTAGAATTCGTCGACCTATTGGGAGGGGAAGTCCAACATGGAAACCTTGCAACGGATCTATGGAATCTCTTTCCCAGAAGCCAAAATGATGAAGGAGTGGGAAAAGTTCCAGGAGGAAGCCAAAAAACGGGACCACAGGAAAATTGGCAAGGTGGGCTTTGGACTCTCAGGGATAAACTCAAAGTAAAGCTTTTCTTAGGTAAAGGTAATGGTTCCCCTCGCACACATGTGCTAGTCATTTCCAGCTCTAAGGGGTGGTGCTCACCTCCATTTCTAAGTTGAAGAGCCAGCGCTGTCCAAAGACGTCTCCGTGGTCATGTGGCCGGCAGGGCTAAACGCTGAAGGTGCATAGAACACTGTTACCTTCCCACCTAAGTCGATCCCTATTTTTCTACTTGCATTTTTGAACTGCCAGGTTGGCAGAAGCTGGGACAAGTAACGGGAGCTCCCTCCATAATGGGGTGCTAGGGATTCGAACTGCCGAACTGCCAACCTTTCTGGTCGAGAAGCTTAGCGTCTTAGCCACTGAGCCACCGCGTCCCTTAGGGAAGCTTTTCTTAGAGGGCCTGAAAAGATTTATGTCCTGTCAAAAAAACCCCTGTCAAAAATCTGGGGGTTAAGTTTGAAGCCCGTGCAAGAAAATTCAGGGGGCTGTTGTGCATTCATTGTTGCTTTTGAGAGTTACACAACTTCATCCCATCAAGAAGGTTGAGTGTGGTGACCTTGGGGCTCTCTGAGCTGGTTGCAGAAGTTTCATGACCCAACTAGATAACATCTTCAGTTCTAGGAGGGAGTAGGGTTTAACCCTGAGCTACAAATATTTCTTCTCTTGGTAAGGCTGACTCTTCTTTTAACTTTGGGTGACTGTACAGGAACAAGAGCTCTTCTTTTTCCACGACCTGAGCCCTGGAAGCTGTTTCTTTCTTCCCCGTGGAGCTTTTATTTACAACACACTCGTGGATTTCATCAAAGTAAGTGCATCCCTAGAGCAGTCTTTCTCAACCTTGAGAACTTTAAGATGTGTGGACTTCAGCTCTCAGAATTCCCCAGCCATCTAGAGAGCAGTCATAACCTCACACTACTTACAAGGAATCTCTGTGACTTTCTTTGTAGAGAAATGAAGTATGTATTCATGAGACATACCTTTTGGTCTGATTTGGTCCTTCCAATTTGCAAGTCTAGCATAGAACAGATGAACTTTTCAGGACTTCAGATCAACACTTATAAAGGGTATATTTTCTCCATCACCTGTTCACCACCTGTGCTGGGATGGAGCATGGAGTCCCAGGAGGAAGGGAGGGGCTGCTTTCCAGAGAGCAAAGAGGCAATCCAGCATGGAGTGCCTGATAGGCAGGAAGATGGCTAAGACTGTCCTTCCCTGGCAGTTCGCAGAGTATATCTAATAGTTCTGCAGACAGATGCTTTGGTCTGGCAAGATTCTGTCTGTAGGAACAATAAAGAAACTACTCAGCAGTATCTCCACGTGTCGTACTTGTGTTCTTGGGACCTGACGCCACCTTTCCTTGTGCAGGAAGAATATCAGCGGCGGAACTTCATGGAAGTTGTTTCGCCCAATATCTACAACAGTAAACTTTGGGAAACCTCTGGCCACTGGCAGCATTACAGTGAGAACATGTTCTCTTTCGAGGCGGAAAAAGAAATCTTTGCCCTGAAGCCCATGAACTGCCCTGGACACTGGTGAGGGTTCCTCTCTCTCTTTTCCCAGCAGTTTGTGGAATTGGGCCCTTAACATGGGGGCTCCTTTGATCCATGGGATTACATGTCAAAACCCCATGGAGAAAAGTTATGGGGTCTCCATCGGTTGAGATGAACATTGCTGCTTGGTTTGACAAACTTCTCCCCATCTCTCTCAGCCTAATGTTTGCCCATCGTCCTCGGTCTTGGAGGGAGATGCCTCTGAGACTGGCTGATTTTGGGGTGCTTCACCGCAACGAACTTTCAGGGACCCTCAGTGGTCTGATGCGAGTCCGACGCTTCCAACAAGATGACGCTCACCTCTTCTGCACAATGGAGCAGGTGGGACACCTCATCTGGGCTTGCTGCAGTTCAAGGGACCCAGGAAGGGAGATTGGTTTCTAGGAAAACACTAGCACAGAGGTCCCCAAACTTGGCAACCTTAAGACTTCAACTCCCAGAATTCTCCAGCCAGTTGGCCAAATTTGGACACCCCTGTAGGCCACTCGGAGGTCCCTGAGACCAAACAGATGGAATAACAGAATAAAAAGGGTTGGAAGGGACCTTGGTGGTCTTCTATCCACCCCCTTGCTCAAGCAGGAAACCCTATACCAGGGGTCTCCAAACTTGGCAACTTTAAGACTTGTGGACTTTGAAGACCACAAGTCTTTAGAGTTGCCAAGTTTGGAGGCCTCTGCACTAGCTCCTTTCACCTTTGAAGTTCCTGCTGATGGACCTCTTTGCTTACAGATCGAGGAGGAGATGAAAGGATGTCTCCATTTCCTGCAGTCTGTATATGCCAGATTTGGTTTCACCTTCCAGCTCCATCTTTCCACGAGACCCAACAACTTCCTAGGGGAGAAGGAGATCTGGGATCAGGCGGAGAAGGTGAGGGTGGCAGGCAGCGGTGGGATTCAAAACTCCCAGTAACCGGTTCACTGCCCAGTTGCTGGGTGGGCGTGGCCATGGTAGGCGTAGCCTACCAGAATTCCGGGAGGGCCATTTTTCGCCTTCCCCAAGGTCCGGAGGCTTCCCTCAGGCCCCTTGGAGGGCAAAAATGGCCACCTCCAGGCTTTGGAGGCCCACCGGAAGCTGGAAACAGGCTCGTTTCTGGACTTCCGGTACTTCTGGAAGGCCTATTTTTCCCCCTCTCAGAGCCTCTGCACAGACCTTCTCCTTACCTGCATTGAAAATGGGCCACCTGGAGACTACTGGGAGGGGAGGGTGGACCTGGCCAGCCAGTCAGTTCAATTGCTGGTTTGGCGAACCAGATGCAAATTTAACACCCGGTTCGCTCAAACCAGTCCAAACCATGAGTATCCCACCCCTGGTGGCAGGGTGCGTAGAGCGGGGCAAACCATGGGTGGGACTTTGACCACCATTCTTCTTTCCAACTTCAGCAACTCCAGAACAGCTTGGATGACTTTGGGGAGCCTTGGAAGCTCAATCCAGGTGACGGCGCGTTTTACGGGCCCAAGGTTAGTGAGCCATTCTGGATTCTTAACTGAAACTTTAGCGGTGAACGCCAACTCCATTCTGCACAGGGAGTCCTCAATTTGTGGCCAGCCTTGGTACCAGAATTGCCATCGCTAAGCAGTGAGTTGCATCCAATTTTACGACCGTTTGCACTGGGGTGGTTAAGCCAATCCACCTCCCCCCCTCCCCAATTGCTTGTCTAAAGCCTGCTGGAAAGGTTGCATATTTATTTATTATATTTATTTGAAGGAATTTTTTTCCCAGTGACTCTAGGCTGTGTCCAAAGAAAGGAAAAACCCAAGATACTAACAGTCAAAGCAATCACACACACACACAATCAAACAAGCCACTGGAAGGGTTTCATCCCAAATTGGGATCTCCAAGCCCGTTAGCAAAACCTGGTCATGCGAATGGCAAGCGATCGTGTGACTCTGGGATACTGCAACCATCGTAAATACAGCCAGTGGTCAAGTGCCTGAACTTTGAGCACAGGGATCCTGTGATGGTTGTAATTGTGAGGAGTGTAGTGTGAGTCCCACTTATGACTATAATTCTATTCTAAATTCGGTTCTACTCTTACTCTACTTCATTCTTAATCCATTCTAATTCCATTCCTATGGTTATTTCTATTCCTATTTTTATTCCCATTCCATTCTATTGTTCAGCAAGCAGTCCCAGGTCAGGAGCTACTTGTAATCTTAATTCTTTGCAGATTGATATTACAATCAAAGACGCTATTGGCCGGTACCACCAGTGTGCTACAATCCAGCTTGATTTCCAGCTACCCGTCCGGTTTAATTTGACTTACGTTGGGTGAGTGTCAACGGCCCAAGGCTGGAGTCCTTCTCAAGGAAGAGCTGAGTAATTGGAGGAATTTTGGAGGGGTCTGTAGAAAAGGCTGAGATCAAAGAGAGGCTAAAGCAGGAAGGAATGGCAAGGTAATGGAGCAAAGACGGTAGCAACAAGGTGAAGGAGGAATCAAAGCAGTTCAGATGCTCGATCTGTACTTATTTAGGCAGTTCCTGAATGTCCTTCAACGGTGTTGCTACAAGGATTAGAGAAACATTTTATATTTGATAATTGAGCCTGGAGACACTAAGGGTCCGTAGTGCTCTTCTGAGCTTGGTGGTTTTCTTGCAGACATTTCATTACCCAACTCGGGAACGTCATCCGTGCCAGCTGAAAGGCTGGAGGAAGGAATTTCGCATTGGGTAAATAGGAGGATAGGAGCAGCAAAAACTTCAGTGCTTAAATAGATATTTGATGACAATTTTCTTAGAAGCTCTCTTGTGGCAAGGAATAACCAGAACCTCAGCCTTGTTTGCATGACAGAAAATGATTAAACCCACATGAAAAGGGCAGCAAAAACGAAGTTGAAATGTTTTCATTTGTCTTGCTTTTCAGCAAAGACGGCAACGACAAGACAAGGCCCGTCATCATCCACCGAGCAATTCTGGGCTCCGTGGAGCGGATGATGGCTATCCTGGCAGAAAACTACAGTGGGAAATGGTGGGCAGCTGATCATCCTGGAAGGAGAAAAGGTTGCTTTGTAGGTTGTCAGGGTGGCGTTTAAAAACGGTTAATCTTGGCCCATTCCTTTTCTCCTTCCAGGCCTTTTTGGCTCTCCCCTCGGCAAGTCATGGTGCTCCCCGTTGGCCCTACCTGTGAAGAATATGCCCAGCAGGTAAGAGTGGAGATTATCCATAGAAAGGAAGAACAGGGAAGAAGGAATGTGTGGGTTTGTAGATGGCTGCAAGGGGGGGGGAAACGCCCCATCGTGATGCTTCAGAACGTAGTTGTGGACGTTTCAATTGTGGCTACACCAACACTGGGGGTTTTTAAGAAGAGATTGGGCAACCATTTGTATGAAATGGTATAGGGTTTCCTACCTGGGCAGACTAGAAGTTAGACTAGAAGACCACCAAGGTCCCTTCCAAACTCCCTTGTTCTGCTGCTTTTCAAATCTCTATTTTGTACCCTTGTTCTGCAAAGCCGTTGGGCTATAAAAACAGTCTTTCTCCCCATTTAGGTCTGCAAGGAGGCCTCTGAAGCTGGACTTATGGCCGATGTTGATTTGGATCAGAGCTGCACGTTGAATAAGAAGATAAGAAATGCACAGCTGGCTCAGTATAATTTCATTTTTGGTATCTATGCTATGCATTTCTAAAATTAATCTGGCTCTCCCATGTCCCGGGTGTGCTGATCGAGCATGGTAGAATTATTAGGTCATTGGAGGGGCTGGGAATAACCTTATAGGGTTAGGAGAAGTTATGAGAACAAATATTACTCCTGCTATGTAAGTTTAGTTTATTGTCACTGCACCTCGTACAATGAAATTAAATACCATCTTCAGTCTACATTACGACTATGAAAATAAATACAAACACACATCCTTCACATTCTATGCAATTGAATTGAAAACCCCGGATATTGCATTAATATTGCACTATACAGTAGAATTCAACTGGCCTGGGATAGAAGCTGTTTTTCAGGCTGTTTGTCCTTGTTTTTATTGTCCTGTACCGGCTGCCAGATGGTAATAGTTGAAAAAAAAAGGGTTCCTGGGATGAGATGGATCTTTATGGATGTTTTGAACTTTCTTAAGGTAGCGGGAGCTATAAAACTCTTCCAAAGAGGGGAGAGGGCAACCAATGATCTTCTGGGCAATGACCTTAACCCTCTGGAGTGCCATCCTATCTGCCACTGTGCAAATTGGCAAACCAGACACAAGAGCAGTACGTTAAAATACTCTCTAAGAGCCTTTTTGCCATGTTATAGAAAAAGGAAATGCCATTAATATTTCTTGTAACCATATAGGTAGTTCTTTGCTTGAGCTGAGAATTATGAACTTAAGTTATGTCAGTCGTTAAGCAATCATCATAGAACCAGCCTAATTTTATAACTTTTTTGGCAGTGGTATGAAAGCAAATAATAGTTGCTAAGCAAACCCTTAAAAAAAATAAAATAAAGGCTGGTTTCCAGCAAAAAATACCATAAATTTTGGTCCTATGGCTGCAGGCCACAACAAACAGCCCTAAATAATGCCCAGTTGCCTAGTGATCAAAGGGGGTCAAAAACCTGGGTCACCATTCTTGAAGCCTGTAATTTCAGCCATTAAAGGGACCAGTCATTAAGTCAAGGACTTATCCATAAATCGGAATTCTAAATTTAAATGTGTATGACTTAAAATTTCTTTAAAGGACAGTTCTGTGAAATAACTAGTGAGATTCTTTTAAATGCTAACTCGGTGCTATCTGGGTTTCTAAAAAATTAGCCTTCCTTTGAGGCACAGTTGGCCTAACCTTGTTTCCTTGCAGTGGTTGGAGAAAAGGAAAAAGCAGGCAACGCCATCAATGTACGAACCCGGGATAACAAAATTCACGGAGAAATTTCGGTCCCTTTGGCCCTCGAGAAACTATGGAAGCTGAAAGCCTCTCGTACTTTACACGCAGAAGAAGAATTCTAACAAAGACTGAAGGAAACTTGGCCATGTCCTGAGTGGTTGAAGCTAAGTCTCATTCAGTTGGGGTGAGCCTTAACTTTCTGGGAACCTGGGTGGATTTGCAACCTTGGATAACTTGCCGTTATCCAGGGTTGCAACATTTCCAGACCTGCCAGTTCTCTTGAAACAGTGCAAAATTGAAACCACTTTTAAATTATTTTGACTGTTTGCATGCATGTTTTGTTTTTTTTTAAAGGAAAAGAGTTCCAAAGAAAATGGCTTGTGTCTCATAGAGCAAGGGGTCTCCAAACCTTTTAATTCAACTCCCAGCATGGCTGGCTCGGGAATTCTGGGAGTTGAAGTCCACAAGTCTTAAAAGTGGCTAAATTTGGAGACCCTTGTCATATAGCGTCAAGAGATTCCTCTTGTGGATATTTATTTATAAGTGTGGGTTTCTGCTATTGATTGGCAGGGAGCAGAATACCCTCTCTTCCCATGAACAGAAATGTATATAGCCTCTGAGCCGCCACCTTTTATAGGCAATGTAAAATCATGTTAGTTTTTCTGAGGATATGTGACAAGTAGTTATAAGGTCTTAAATTGAAAGGTGGAGTGAGTAAACATCAGGCTAGAATCCAGGAGACTGCAAGTTCTAATCCTGCCTTAGACATGGAGCTAGGAGGGCGACTTAGAGCCAGCCCCTTTCTCTTAGCCCTAGGAAGGTGGCAAGGGCAAACCCTTTCTGAAAATTTTGCCAAGAAAGTTGCTGGGTCTTGTACTGGCATTTGCCAGGAGTCAACACTGACTTGAAGGCACCATCAGTCCAGAGACAGGGAAGGCTGTCATCTTTCCCTCAAGTTCAAATTGTCCCTAGAAGGAACACTTGTGAAGTTGTTGCAAAATAGACAAACTTCCATATTCATACTTTATTATTTTTGGAGGGGTGTTTTCTGTGATGAAAGTGTCCTGTCAAAATGAGTTTATCAATTTTGCCATCTCGCTTCTGTACCACATGTACATTTGCATTGGAAAACTTGCAAATACGTTCCTGATAATATCTTAC
>BLBF01000068.1:1773331-1783985 GCA_015471245.1 Laticauda colubrina
CTATTCTATTCTATTCTATTCTATTCTATTCTATTCTATTCTAAGATGGGTTTGGCTGGGGAATTCTGGGAGTTAAAGTCCACCCATCTTAATGCTGCCAAGGTTCAAACACACACACACAAGGGATGAGGCTGAATGTAAGACCTTTCTTTAGCTTTGCCTTAACTCTGGTGTGATAGCCTTCTCTGAATCTATCCATGGTATGTTTGTATGTATGTATGTATGTATGTGTATACATATGTATATATGCACACACATACATACACACACATACACAAATATGTATGTGTATATGTATGTGTGTGCGTATACACACACACACACACACACACACAAATATAAATATTTTTAGGTAACCAAAGATGTTATTCGGGAATTTGCTGCTGATGGAGTCAAATATCTCGAATTAAGGAGCACGCCCAGGGAGGAGAAAAGCTCAGGTATTGTAACTTTCCTCCCGGCTTCTCCAAGTCTCCTCTTCCTGAAATGTCATCTCGGCAAAGTCGGGCTGGTTTTGAAGGAAACCATCTCCAGATGGTTGCTGAGATGGCCGGTAGGTAGCCCAATTTTAACCACAAAACAAGCTGGCCATGAAAAAGTCTTGAGTGTATTCCTCGTTTGCAGCTGGAAATGATCTCTTGTTTTTCCTCTCATTTGTAGGCATGACCAAGCGAACGTACGTGGAAGCTGTACTTGAGGGCATCAAGCAGTGTCAGGAAGAGGGATTGGATATAGATGTAAGGTAAGTTGGGGCCTTCATGATTCTGAGTTCTCAAAAGCCCAGATTCATCTCGCAAAATTGTTTGTTTGGGACCCCTAGGATATGACCCCAGGATGTGTTTTCTCAGTGACTATGGCTGAATCGTAGCTTACCCCATGATGCCAAGTCTACCAGTTTATAACGCCAAATTCCCAACAGAGACTGGACGGACTCCAAGCAAGACATCTCCATATTTCTTTTCCACCAGTGAAATAATTGCATTGTTTTTCATCTCCATTTGCTTTTTTTTTAAAAAAAACATTGTCAACTAAAAGATACTCCTTTGGTCTTTTTAGTTGCCGGCAGAAAGGGAGTGATGAGGGGGAAAGCATTACATTCCTTAAATGCTTCAGATAATCGCCTTGGCAGCCAAAGCTGTTGGCACGCAAGATTATTACTGGAGAGCATGATTGATGACTCTTAGCTATGGATGTGTCCCATTGGAGGATATATACCAAGGGGGTTAGAGGAAGACCACGGTCAAGAGGGAAATGAATGATGTATTGTAGTGTCAGCTGCAACCAGGAAACAGCCGACATGTTAACTCCTAGTAAATCAACTATTTTACCCTGAGAGATGCGGCTAGAGACTTGTGATTTGAATGGGGGTGTATGTTGGATCCTTGACACCCATTTAACTATTTATTGTCCGTCCAAAACGCACTTGAAAGCCCTAAGCCTCTGAAATGTTCAGAAATCGATTCAATTTTTAAATTGAAAACGTCCCCGCTTCCTTGCTGCTATTCCTGGTTTTTCCAAGTTCCCAGGGAGTTTTAAATGTTCCAGATTTCTTGTATCTGTGGACAGAAGCAAGGGGGCAGTGACTGCCAAGGAAACCGTCAAGCTGGCAGGAGACTTTTTGCTGTCCACCGATGGTGTGGTCCTTGGTCTGGACCTCAGCGGAAATCCGAAAGTAAGTTTTCCTCAGAAAGTAAAACCTTAACAGATGGGTGGGGTTTTTTGGGGGGGATGGATCTGTCAGATAATTATTTTATGGGATTGTATTTGCTCTCCTTTTCCTGTCCTGAAGGCGGGGCATGGGCAGGACTTCTTGGAGCCTCTTCTGGAAGCCAAGAAAGCTGGTTTGAAGTTGACGTTGCATCTTTCAGAGGTAACGCTTGGATGCTGGCCGGCTGGGTCGGTGGCGATAAGGTTCATTAAATGGGTTTGAGCACCGGACTGGTCTCCTCGAGCAAGGTCTGTGCTGGATAGGGTCACATCAATACATGGAGAGAGGTCACCAGGGCACCTTCTAGTTGGTGGACAAGATTGAGAAGTCGAAGATCTTGGAAGAAGGCAAGGAGTAGGTCACACAGTGCCTAGCACTGATGATGTTACCTAGCTGGGTCATGAAGCGTCTGCAAGACAACCAACCAAGCTCAGAGGGCACCAAGAACCCCACAGTTTGCCTCCTCCTCCTCCTCCCCCTCCTCCAACAAACCCAACTCCCTTCTAGCACTGATGAAGTTATCCAGTTGGGTAATAAAACGTCTGCAAGAAAACAGCCAAGCTCAGAGAGCACCAAGGACGCCACAGTCCTCCTATACTTCCTCTTCCTCCTCCATTTCCTCCTCTTCGATTTCCTCCTCCTCCTCTTCCTCCTCCAACAAACTCAACTCCCTTGAAGCACTGATGATGTTACCTAGCTGGGTCATGAAACGTCTGCAAGACAACAACCAAACTCGGAGAGCACCAAGAACCTCACAGTCTTCCTCCTCCCCTTCCCCCACAAACAAACCCAACTCCCTTCTAGCACTCATGATGTTACCTAGCTGGGTCATGAAACCCCACAACACGTCTTTGATTTCCAGATCCCAAAACAGGAGGAGGAAACCTGGCTGCTTCTGGGTCTTTGCCCGGACCGCATCGGACACGGAACGTTCCTTCAAACCTCCGAATTGGCCACACGGGACCTGGTGGAGCTTGTGAGGCGAAACAGGACACCTCTAGGCAAGGAAGGGCTTGGGGCAGAAGCAGGGCGATGGGTGGTGGGTCGACCTGGGATGATGGGACTGCAGTCCACCCCTTCTGCTGGGCAGCCTGGCGTTCTGTGCTCAGGAATAGCCCTGTTAGTGGTTGCTTTGGGTAAGTGGAACTTTTTTCAAAGTTTGAATTGATGGCAGGCTGGTTGGGGAATTCTGGGAGTTGAAGTCCATCCCTCTGAAAGCTGCCGAAGTTGAGTTACCACTGAAGGAAACTGACTTTGATTTTGTTTTTTTAAGCCCACCTGTTTTTGTGGGTGGCCTTCATCCTGTCCCCGTTTGTCCTCCCAGAACTCTGCCTGACGTCCAACCTGAAAGCCGAGACGGTGCCCTCCAAGGCCCAACACCACTTCGGATTCTGGTACCGCCTGGGTCATCCCGTGGTCCTTTGTGTAAGGTGTTTTGGATTCTCCTGGGGGGGACAGAGAAGGATCCCTCTTTTTAAATAATGCTACGGGCCCCACGTGGCTGTCCTAATTCACTCAGTCCTTAAAAACAAAACCCAGAAGTTTGCTTGAGGGTTCTTTGGCGCTCTCTGAGCTTGGTGGTTTCCCTGCAAACGTTTTATGACCCCAACTAGGTGACATCATCAGCACTAGGGATGGCTGGCACTAATTAGCCCTGGTGATGTTACCTATTTTGGGTCATGAAACGTCTGCAAGGAAAACCACCAAGCTCAGAGAGCACCAAGGACCCCACAGTCCTTCCTCCCACTCTGCAAACCTCTTCCCCTTCTAGCATTGATGGTGCTCCCTAGTTGGGTAATGAAACATCTGCAGGACAATCACGAAACTCAGAGAACACTAAGGCCCGCAGTTGTTCTCCTCCTCCTCCCTTCTACTACTGATTATGTTGCCTCGTTGGGTCATGAAACATCTGCAAAACAACCAGCCAAGCTCAGAGAGCACTCAGGACCTCACACCACTCCTCCTCCTCCCTCTCCCTTTCCCTCCTCCTCTCTGCAAACCCCTTTCCCTTCCAGAATTAATAGTTGGGTCATGAAACGTCTTCAGGACAATCACCAAGCTCACAGAGCCCTGAGCACCCCACAGTCATCCTCCTCCACACCACAAACCCCACTCCCACCACTGATAATGTTCCTCAGGTGGACTGTGAAACGTCTGCAAAAAAAAAAAACCCAGCTCAGAGAGCATCCAAGGATCCCTCGTGTCCACCCTGAGCTACCTAGAGTCTCCTCCTTTGGAAGTCTGCTTTGCTAAGCCACCTGTTTTGCACCCCAAAGCAGGCAGGAGCCTCTCACTTCTCATGGTTTGTTGCCTTCCCAGACGGACGACAAAGGCGTTTTCGCCACTGAGCTGTCCACAGAGTACCAGCTGGTGTCCGAGATCTTCCAGTTGTCCAACGAGCAAATCTGGGCACTCTCCTCCCAGGCCATTGACCACATCTTTGCCAGCAGCCACACGAAGATGAAGATGAAGGAGCGATGGCGGATGCTGAAGCCGGGGCTGCTGAAGGAACTTTGCTGAGAGCACCAGGATGCCGGCTGTAGCAGGGGTCTCCAAACTTGGCCACTTTAAGCCTGGCGGACTTCAATTCCCAGAATTCCCCAGGCAGTGTTGTGCAGGGAGATTTAGATTAACGAGAAAGCAGGAAATAGTTGGATTTCTTGCTTTCGAGCTAATCTTTAAATCGTCGGCTCTGCTTAAAAGCAGAGCTGAACCTTCCCTAGGATGAAGCAGTGCAGATTCAGCTAGCCGATGGCAGAAACACAGATATTTAAGTGAATCTGTGATTCTGTCAGCATCTCAAATCTGCCTGCCTGCTCTGCCTGATTTTGGGTAAAAGTTGCTGTCTTTAAAATATATATATATATATATATATATTTACATACATGGTGTGTTGTGAGTTAATTTTGTGAGTTTGCTTGCAAGCAAATTTTATGTGATAGGCTCAGGTAGCCGATCTCACAGATCTCTGAATGACTCTGTGATTCGGAGAGCAACTCAATCTGCTCGTCTGCTTTGCCTGATTTTAGGTAAAAGTTGCTCTTTTTTAATAAAAAAAAAAATCAATATTTACACAAATATAATATTTACATACAAGCCATGCCCAGTCAGTCACATGACCATGCCAAACCCACAAATTAGGCCACACCCACATAACAGGTTGTTAAGAAATTTGAATCCCACCCCTGCCTCTGTATGTGTGTGTGTGTGTGTGTGTGTGTGAGAGAGAGAGAGGTTAGATCGATCTCTCTCTCCCACCAACGTCAGCAAGCCACCGTCAGTCAAAATTAATATTAGTGGTCCCTAGGATTTAAAATTATGAGTTTGGCGGTCCCTGAGGTGCAAAAAGTTGGCGATCCCTGGACTAGATGACCTACAAGACGCCTTCCAACTCTATTAATATCCGAGCAGCCGCTGGATTCTGAAGGGAAGATGGAGAGAGGGACCCTTAAAGGTCCCCAATTCTGAATGTCCACCCTTCCTCCCTTTAAAAGGTAGGGTTTTCCAGATCCCCCCCCCCCAGCCAACCCCCCTGCCTCCCCATCCAAAGTATTCAAAGAGAAAAGCTGCCATCCATTTAGTCCGGCTGGATGGGGTGACCTGGGAACTGGCAAATTTAATAAATCCTCCAGAGGTTTGCAGGAGATTCCTGTGAATTTTCTGTCTTTTTGTCTGTGTGTCTGTCTTTCCTTCCCTCGCTTCTCAGGAAGTCCAGAGCCAGTGACGGTCACACACTGCAGAGAGGGCCAAAGAGAATGATCACAGGCGAAGGCCAGGAAGCTAGAATCGGTAGAAAATACGGGGAGTCCTCAAGTTATGACCATAATTCGGGGCCGGAACTTCTGCCGCTAAGCAGTGCAATCCTGAAGCCATTCCCAATTTGATAAGCTTTTTTTGGGGGGGCCATGGTTGTTAAGTAAGTCATTTGGTCATTAAACAAAACAGGCTCCCCCCCCCTTTGACTCTGCTTGTCTCAGCCCCCTGGGAAGATCACAAAGGAGGAATCGCATGCAACTCTTGTAAATTGCTTACAAGCGCTCGAATTGCAACTGTGGGAAGGGTGCAGCGATGGTCATAAGTTCGGGGACCGGTCATAAGTGCAAGGACCAGCTACAAGTCCCTTTTCTTAGCACTGTTGTGATTTTGAACAGATGCTAAATGAATCAATGAGGACTACCTGTATGCCCAAATACCGGGATTCGTACAAAACAAGATTTGTGTTTTCTAACAGCAGTGAGGAAATTATAATAATATGATTATTATTATATTGATGACTCTGAATGGTATGAAATAAGGCTGCCCTGAAGATTTCTTTCATGTTCCCAAATTATTTGGGGAGGGGGGTGTAACAAAAACATGTCCGATTGGATAAGTGGGCAGTAGGTAGATCAACCCAAAGTGGAGGCTAAATTGGAGCTGCCTTTGCGGATGGCTAACCATGGTTCGGCTAACCCTGGCTATACTTTGCAAGCTGTCTTTGAGCAGGAGGGTCAGCCTAATCCTAAACTTTGGCAGAAACAAGAAAAGCAAGGCATAAATTTGTCAGTTAATACAAAGATGGAAGATGGAAAAAACTCAGCTGGTTTATACCTGCTGCGTAGCCGTAAAATAGACTCTGTTCGGGGGAGTTCATACACCACAAGCAAAGCTAGCTATGGTAGCTTAGAGCAGGGCTCTCCAAACTTGGCAACTTTTAAGACTTGTGGATTTCAACTCGCAGAATTCCTCAGCCAGTATGGCCAACTGACAATCCTGGCTTAGCCATGACTGGGGCCTCTCAACAAGCTGCAGTGAAGCCAGGATTTAGCAGGAGGTGTCTTTCCGCCCATAAGTGATGAAGAACCTGTCTGAACTTACAGGTTGCAGGAGTTGGGCATGGTTAGTCTAGGGAAGAGAAGGACCAGGGAAGACAGGATAGTAATCTTCCAATATTTGAGGGGCTGCCCCAGAGAGGAGGAAGGGGGTCAGGCTATTCTCCAAAGCACCTGAAGGCCAGACAAGGAACAGTGGATGGAAACTGAACAAGGAGAGATTCAACCTGGAAATAAGGAGGAATTTTTTGACAGTTGAGAACAATCAGCCAATGGAACAGAAGTTGCCATCAGAAGTTGTGGGAGATCCATCACTTGAGACTTTCAAGAAGATATTGGACTGCCATCTGTCAAGAAATGGTGTAGGATCTCCTGCTTTGGACAGGGGGTTGGACTAGATGACCTATAAGGTCCCTTCCAACTCTGATTTATCTGTTATCTGAACAACCCTCAACAGATGGGAGGCAGGGAGGAAAAAGAAGCCATCACTGACCGAAGGGTTTCCCAGCCACTCTCCAAGGATTGATGGAGTTGATCACGTTGACGTAATTAATCCACTTCTGTTCCCGGGCAGGGCTGGGTCCTGAAAGGGAGAATCCCTTTTTTTTCCCTACAAATCCGTGCGTGCAGAATATCCAAGTACAACCTGTAATGGATCTGGCACGTTACCACCTCCCACCCACCGTGGTTTTACCTGTCTCCTGAGTTCCATCAGTGATCATTGCTCCCCGTTGTTTAATTGCTTCTCTCATGTAACCGTAGTTGTCTACAATCTCAAGGAGAAGAAAATAAATTAACTCCCTTGTGTTGGAAGAGAGCCATTTTTAAGAACAAGCTTAAATAAGAGAAAGGCCCCAAGATGGACATTTTGGTGCTTCCTGGTTGAATAATCCTGGTGAAAAGGGGACAGCCCAAGCTTTGAAGAAGTCCTTCAAAAGATTTTTTTCTGCTTCTGTTTAAACCCACCCATCATGAGATGAGGTGGGGGAAAGCATTTCCTTTAACAATACTGGATTTAACAATCTGGATCCTTCACGTCACAACCAAGTCAAAATGATGCTGCAGAGCCATGGTGGTGCAATGTGGGACAAAACGGGCTGTTGAAGATCATTCTATGTCCAACCTTCTGCTCAAGGAAGAACCCTTGGAGCTAGAACATCCTGGAAAGTGTCTCTCTACTTCCACAGTCACAGCCTTGTTCTCCAACTCAACCATGTTTATCTTCTAATACAGAATTTCTTAACCTTGGCCTCTTGGAGATGTGTGGGCATCAATACATCTTGAAATCATGGCTGGCTGGGGAATTCTGGAAGTTGGCATCCACCCAATCTTTAAGTGGCCAAGGTGGAGAAACACTGTTCTAATATTAAGCTCAATAGGGTTGAATCTCCCCTAGGTTGTGTAGACATCTAGAACAATGGAACAATGTTCTCCAAAGTGGAGCTTCAGAGGTGTGGGCCTTCTCCCATCACTCTTAATGTAGGAATTCTGGGAGTTGAGGTCTGAGGGATCTAGAATTGATCATCTGCTCATCTGCTTCTATAGCAGAATCTCCAAACTTGGCAAGTTTAAGACTTGTGGATTTCCAACTCAAGTGGACAAAGTTGGGGAAAAAGGGGCTTTAAGAGAAGGCCATCTGCAGAGTGTAGGCCAGGGCTGGGGAACCTTGGCCCCTTTATGACTTGTGGACTTCAACTCCCAGAATGCTGGCTCAGAAAGGCCCATGGTTCCCCTACAAGACCATGTAGGACAAGGGCCTTTAAACTTGGCAAGTTGAAGACTTGTGGATTTCAATTCCCAGAATTCCTGAGCTAACATGACTGGAGGAGGAATTCTGGCAGTTGAAGTCCACAAGTCTTCAACTTGCCAAGTTTGGGGAGCCCTGCTCTTAACCTAGGAATTCTGGGAGTTGAAGTCTGAGGGATCTAGGATTGAGGAAGACTGCTCATCTGCTTCGACGAGTTCAAGAAACCAGCCCCCAAGGAGGAAAGTCCAGACTTACAGGACTGGGAAAATAGAGATACGGAGGTCTATCAGAAGCGTAGTCAGGAGCAATGGCATAAGGAGGAATAAGTGGTCTAGAAGAAACAAAACAATATAACCCCCAAAGGTCCATGCAATGTTAAAATTCCCTCACCAAAATCAATCTACATGGACAGTCCTACCAACCCAAAATCTAAGAAGAAACCCCAATCCTGATTCCACCCGGCCCACCCAAAGGCTGAATTCACCAAGATACGGAAGCCGGCCTCCAAATTAAGGCATTGCTACAACACATGGAACCATCAGCAAACTCAACTTGCATGACATCCCCAGGGGTCTCCAACGGTGGCAACTTTTAAGACTTGTCGATTTCCACACCCAAATTCCCCAGCCAGCCATGCGATAAGCCCTCTGCCCCCACAAAACAGGTGCCACTCTAACCTGTAGCAGTAAGCCATCTTGTATCCAAACCAGCCCTTGGCCGGCCCTACATGTGAATTGGGATGTTGTGTGGGTGTGTTTGTGTAAGTCCACCCCATTGCTAGGAGCAGTGATCTCACAATGGGTTGTACCTCGATTGTGCCTAACCATTGTGCCACAAGATATCACCATAGGCTGGGGTTAATCTGTCTACGAAAGGACACATTTCTTCAATGTAAATGATTGAAGAATGCTGTATTCTACCATTCTCCATGAGGTGTCTCTCCTCTCCCCTCCCCTCCCCTCTCTTTCCTTTCCTTTCCTTTTCCTTCCCCTTTCCTTCCTTTTTCCTTTCCTTTTCCTTCCCCTCTCATTTCCTTTCCCTTCCCTTTTCCCCTTTTCTCTTCTTTCCCGTCCTTTTCCCTTCCCTTTCCCTTCCTTTTCCCTACCCTTCCTTTTTCTTTTCCCTTCCCTTCCCTTTTTTCTTTTTCTTTCTCCTTCCTTTTCCCTTCCTTTTGTTTTCATTCCTGTTCCTTTCTTCTCTCCTCCTTCCCTCCTCTCCCTCCCTTCCTCCTTCTCTGAGGCTCACATGGAAGAAGACTTTCCTATAATAAAACCATTAACCAGGTGTGAATTGGGATGTTTCCCCCCACCCTGGCCAACCTTCCTGCTAACTGTCTCTTTTTAAAGAAAGCTAACGTTAATCTCCATGGACCTCTCAACTCCACCACCAGAACATGAGACTCTTCAGTCCATCCAACCTGAGAGACGTTTTTTTTAAGCGCAGGTGTTGTTTATTTCATGCCACCAAAAATGCCCTTTCCTGCCTGGATCCTAGACTGGGAAAGATCTCAACACGAGACAAAAGGTGCGGGTTCCTTGGAAGAAACAGAACATGACGAGAGGGAAGGGCATCAACCATTCCTGGTGGAACAAAGCCAACTTGGGCGACTGCCCTTCCTTGCTAAATATAGTATTTGCACACCGATGTTTTTCAAAACAGACATTGATCAAATAAAAGCTGAAAAAGCTTGTCGACAGCTGGCATTAAAAATGGTAATAATTCAGCTCTTAAGGGGTGGACAAGGCAGCTTCGGATGACACCTGTGAAGCAACAGAGACACAAAAGCTTTTGTTGAAAAATGAAAGGATGGTTCTCATGCGAAGAGTTGGGAGGATACAGGTGGCCCTCATTTGTCTACTGAAAAGGGGACTGGAACTTCTGTTGCTAAACAATGCAGTTGTTAAGCAAGTCATCATGCTGAACCATATAATTCTTTTTTTTGCCATTGTCGTTAAGCGAATCACACAGTCTTTATGTGCATCTAGCTTCCCCCGTGACATGGCTTGTCAGAATCCCCCAGGGAAAGTCCCCAATGACCTTGAGATGCCAAGCGCTCATCACTGCGACCGTTGTAACTGCGAGGACTTCCTAAGTCACTTTTTTTCCAGCACCGTCGTAACATCGAACGATTGCTGAATGAACGGATGTAAGTCAAGGACTGCCTGTATCCTGCAGGCAATGAACTTGTTGATTGGAGATGATGCGACCTGAATAAAAACCGAAACTTATAATAAAGCAGACTGTAGCTCAGGGTTGAAAGGAGGGACCCTTGGTGCTCTCAGCTGGGTGGTTTTCCTGCAGATGTTTCATTGCCCAACAAGTACTAGAAGGGGGAGGAGGAGAAGGAAGGAAGGAAGGAAGGAAGGAAGGAAGGAAGGAAGGAAGGAA
>BLBF01000068.1:1805216-1820614 GCA_015471245.1 Laticauda colubrina
ATCTATCTATCTATCTATCTATCTATCTATCTATCTATCTATCTATCTATCTATCTCCACCTCTCCACCTCTCCACCTACTTGCCTACCTATCTATGAGAAGAGATGTGCAGATTTCATGGCATTCACTCAAAGCAAGGTTAACTTTACCTTCTATGAGTGTTTAAGTGGCAAAAATACAAGGAGTGTGCTGGACACTTTCTCTGGGTGCTAAAACATAGGAACAAAATGGTCCAAACTTGAAAGAAGAAAAAAGGCCAGCTGCTTTGGAAATGGAAAGTTGAGAAAAAAGGGAAATTAAAATGAAACAGAACTTGATTCTCTTGGCTCCTCTCTGCTCTCCTGGGTTGTATCTTAGAGAGCTTTCCAAGGTCCTGCAGCCCCACTCCATGGCTGTCTCTGCCACTCTCTGAGGCTGGGGGCTCCTACTCTGGTGTAGGACCTGATCCAAGGAATCTGGGGGATGCGCTGATGGAGGTGGGACTCTTGTGGACCTGGCATAGGTTGCCTCCTGCTGCATTCTGGCAGTTGGCCATGATGCAGATTTCCCAGCCCTTGGCAAGGGGAAGTGGGGGGTGCTGACTTGGGAAACAAGCAGCTGCTTCTTTGCAATCCTGATTCCAGGCCCTGTTAGGTGGTCTCAAAGGGGGGGTGGGGCTAGGGGAGAATGTGATTTGAAGGGGACCTCCTGATTCCAGTGTTTGGACTTTTCATTCTACCCTACTTTAGCCTGGAAATCATGCTTTAGGTCAGCCATATTGGGATTCCTTGGTTTTTGCTAAGGGAGACAGATGTACTCCTTGAATGAATGATGGAAGGATGCCAGCCTTGCGAGGTAATCCAGACAAGAGGCGTACCCAGAAGATGTCAACTCCCAGAATTCCCCAGCCAGCAGGTGTAGACTTCAAATTCTACAATTCCTCAGCTACCAGATGCAGACTTCAACTCCCAGTATTCCTAGCAGGTTGGACTAAAACTCCCAGAACTCCCCAGTTAGGTTGGACTTCAACACCCAGAATTCTCCAGCTATCAGAGTGTGGATTTCAGCTCTCAAGAATTCCCCAGCCAGCACGGGAGTTGAAGTCCACACATTTTAAAAAGTTGCCAAAAGCTCCTTAAAGCCATCTTGTACTTGTGATCATGTCCGTCTCCTTAGCCCTGTTCTTTTAGCAGACTGCCTTGTTCAGAGATCCCATTGTCTCAAACATTACACCCATGCATGGTTCAACAGGGTAGATCAATAGGTAAATGAAGAACCCAGGTAAACAAGTAATACTGACTACCTGTCATAAAATGCACCTTTGTGTAACATGGGGGGTTTGGTTGCTGTGGGATTATTTTAAGACAAGTCAAGTAGCTGAAACTGTCTGAGGTTGTGGGTTTGCATTCAGCGACCCTGATTTCTTCTTCTTTTCCCCTTTATGATCAGCGTGGAAAACATCCTGTGCCTGGCAGACTCGGCATCCATTTCAGAACTCACCCTAGATGGCAACCCCATAGCGCAGGAGGCATGGTACAAGCCGACCGTTCTCCACCATATGATGCAGCTCCGACAGCTGGATATGAAAAAAATCACAGTAAGGACACTTGGGAAGAGTTTCCAGCAGCCAAGCACCTTTTGAGGCCTCAGTTCAGCCTTATTAGGGTATCCTCTTCCTCTGGAAGAAAACCAGGAGAAACATTCTCTTGCTTCCCCCCTCCCCCCCCAAAAAAATTTCAATGTAGTCCTTAAGAAGCATTAATGATGTTACCCAGCTTGGTCACGAAACGTCTGCAAGAAAACCACCAAGCTCAGACAGCAACAAGGAACCCACAATTCTTAACTTAGCAGATTTACGTTGAATTTTAAATAAAACAAAACATTTTGACAGCTGTGAAAGTTGGGGGAGGAAATGCCAAACTACCTTTGAATCTGGGGAGGCAAGGAAAGCCCTTGCTGAACTTTAGGGCCGACAAAGGATTTTCTCTAAGGCCATATAAAGTCCCGATGAGGCTGCAGCATGAGGCCTTGGGTTGGCTGACACAGGCTGAGCTTTTAAATAAGGTGGTTTTTCTTTTTAAATGAGATCTTTCATTTTTTAATTCTGGCTATTCTGGTATTCTGGCTATTAACTTCTATGCATTTTTCAGAGCAAGGAACTTAGTACAGCTTTCCTCAATCTCCCACAACCTGGTGGGCTTCAACTCCCACAATTCCCCAGCCAGCTTGCCTAGATTTTATTTTATTTTATTTTTTTGAACCCAAGGTGCCTCTGACTTGAAACTTCTTTTGAGTTTACCTGGAATTGAAAGATGTGGTGCCTGATGCCCTTTAGGGGGAGCCACCTACCCAACAGAACAGTTGATCCCTGCTTTAAGCTTACAAGGATTTGCACCGGGGAGAGGAGGGTTTGGGAGTGAGGTGTGCTGGCCTTCAGTTTGTAGATCCATACCCCAAAGATCGGAGGAGGGACGGACGGAGAGCAGGTGAGAAGAAATTGGCAACACACATTTGGAGTTAGGCTCTCATTATTCCTGCTTAGAATCCTTCAGATTCAGCCTTCCAGCCAGCTGAGGCCACAAACCTCTTTATTTAGAAGCAAATCTGGCCTAAAAGCCATTCAGGGTGGTTGCAGTTATTATTATTTTTTTAAAAGATAACCAATATAGGACCGAAACATTAGAAAAACCCTTATAAATATTAATCGATCTTTCTGGGAAAGATCTCCCCTGATAAAGAATGGCAGTGGAAAATTTAAAGGAAGTGCATTTTGAGGATTTCTTTACTGGGAGACACTCACACAAAAACCATTTTGGAGGCTGGGAGAGACTGACGTGTGATGGTATAAAAAATGACTGTTGTCCAATGACTGTTATTCTCAAAACTTTGCCCTGTTAGCAACTCCTGTTCTTTCCTCTTGTTTGGCTTAAGAGCCAGCTGAAAAAGAAGCCAAATGTTTGCTTCTATTTGAAGCTTTTATATTAAGGGATTATAATATTTATTTCCCTCCAGTAAACTCCCCATTAAAATGAAAGGATCATCCATCTTGCTAGGATAGAATAATGGAGGCAGAGGAGTTCCTTCCTTGGTGGGGGAAATCAGACTAGGGAGTCATACTCTTGATAAATAAAGGTATTAATTCATGATTATTATTTTTTGTATTTTTTTTTATTTTTATCTTTTACAAACATCTCCTTTGGTGAGCAATATGGTTCCAGGTTTTTACATTTCCATGCAAACATGACCTTAATTGCATCCGTACCTTTCATATTCAGCTTCTTATCATAACATTACGTTTTCCATTTTATATAACAAATATTTTTATATTCATTACACTTATTTTATCCATTTTGAATTCATAGCTTATTCCATTTTTCTTTAATTGTGCTCATATCTTTTTTATATAGTATCTAAAAATTCTTGTTTCTTATTCCATGTTCGTTATTTTATGTTTTCATCTGTCATATTTGCAATTTCATCACATGCTTTTATTTCGTTATTCAGTAAATTCCATCTTAATTTAAATAGTTCCAAACATTTTCCCCTTAATTGCCAATTTGAGTGTACTACCCTTTTATCTTATATATCCCTCAGTTTACTCCCCTTTAACTCATATTAAAAATTACCGTAATTTAATCATTTTAAATTATCACTTTCCAGATTAATAGCAAAATAATCTCCTGAGTACTACATATCACATACACATTAATTCTTGATTTTAATGGACCCCTGTCCTATCTTGCGAGCCTGGGGGGAAAGTGGCTGCTTGTCTTTTGTTTGTCTTTGACTCCAGGAAGAAGAGCGGCGCCTGGCATCCGTTGCCCTAAGAAAAGAGGAAGAGAAGAGGCGTGAAAGTCACAGGCAGACCTTGTTGAAGGTATCTTCACGACGGCACCAGCTAACAAGCCTCAATTCCTGGTTAGAAAAGCCAGGGGCCTTTTCTTTCCTATGGTGGTAGAGACAGGTGATGCTCACTCACCACCGTCTCCTTCACTCTCAACGTGGCTTTGCAGCCTGCTTCCTCCTCCAGTAACAGCTCTACAGATGATGTTACCTTGTTGGGTCGTGAAACTCCTGCAAAAAAAAAAGCTCAGAGAGTACCGAGGACCTAACAGTTGTTGTTCTCCCCCTCCTCCTCCTCCTCCTCCTCCTCCTCATGCCCCACTCCCTTGTATCATTGATAATGTTACCTAGTTGGGTCATGAAATGTCTGCAAAAATATCCCAGTGGTCAGAGAGCACCGATGACCCCACAGTCGTCGTCGTCCTTCTCCTCCTTTTCCCATCTAGCATCGATGATGCTACCTGGTTGGGTCATGAAACGTCTGCAAGAAAACAACCAAGTTCAGAAAGAACCAAGGACCCCACAGTGCTTCCTCCTCCTCCTTCCCCTCCCCCTCCTCCTCACACCCCCTCCTTTGTATCACTGTTAATGTTACCTAGTTGGATCATGAAATGTCTGCAAAAAAACCGGAGCTCTGAGATCTCTGAGGACCCCAAAGTTGTTGTCGTCGTCGTCCTCCTCCTCCTCCCATCCCACCTCAGAGAGCTCCAAGGACCACCACCACCCCTGGTCCAACCCTGAGCTGCAAACACTCCTGTCTGTCGAAACTGCTCAGGGATTCAGGGATTTCCTGGACACGCAGCTTCCCACCTTTTCAAAGCTGCTCAGCTCCTCCTCTTCCTCCCGTGTTGTAGACTTCTACCTGGCAGGGGAGATAAACCACGACCATCCTGGACTCTTTTTAAGCGGGTGTTTCTTCCAAACTGGGCAACTCGGCTAATCTCTCCAACCGTCCCTTTTCCAGGAGAAGAAACGCTTAACCATCTGCAACATCGCCCATCACTGGGAAGTCCAGCAGAACCGCCTCGTCCTGAAGCTCTCGAACCCAGAGCCTCTCCAGGGCGAGGAGCCCTGCCAGAACAACAGGAAGGCGGCAGCGGAGGCTTGCGAATTTCCCGAGGAAGAGGGCAGGTAGGGCATCACCCACTGCGGTCCAGGACGAGGCCTGGCCATCAAAAGGTGGTCTTCTTCCAGCAGCACCTAATCCAATATGCTCCAACATGGCTCCTTTCGGAAGCATGGACTTCAACTCCCAGAATTCCCCAGCCAGCCACCTATGGCTGGCTGGGGAATTCTGGGGGTTGAAGTCCATGCCTCCGGAAGGAGCCACGTTTGAGAAACATTCACCTAACCTCTCGCAGGGAACAGGGAGTCCTCCTTTTATGACCACAGCAGATAGTCCTCAACTTACAACAGTTCCTTTAGTGACCGAAGTTGCAACGGCGCTGAAAAAGGGGGCTTATGCCACCATTTCCCACATTTAACGACCGTTGCAGCATCCCAGCCAGTCACGGGATTAAAATTCAGGTGCTTGGCCTCTGGTTCGTATTTACGACAGTCGCAGCGTCCCAGGTCACGTGATCCCCTTATTGCAACTACAAAAGTCCAAGGGGGAAGCCAGATTCATAACTGCAGTGATTCACTTAACGGCTGTGGCGAGGAAGGCTGCCCAATGGGGGCAAAACCCGTTAAACAAATGTCTTGTTTAGCAACATGAAGTTTGTGCTCCGTTGTCGTAAGTCATGTAGTTTTGAAATTCTTGTATATTTTTTCCCCCTGTATTTAAATCCTGGTTTCCTTTCCTGCAAACTGGCCGCATTGCACAAAAATATAGAACCGATGGGCATGAAGGTGCTAATTCTTCGCACATGAATAGCTCCCATCAACATGGCCCCTCTTAACAGTTCCCCCCCAGTTGGTCCATCTCTCTCTTTCCCTCTCTTTTTCTCTCTCTATCTCTTTCTCCCTCTCTCTTCCCCTCCTCACTCTCTTTCTCTCTCTCACTCTTTCTCTCTCTCTCTCTCTCTCTCTCTCTCTGGCACCTGGGTTATTTTAAGGAGAAACTCTTCCTTAACTCTGACTTTCTAGTGATTCATACGATAATTTCTGGAAATATCGGGGGTGGTGGTGTTTCTTCCTGCTTTGAGTCGCTTTGCCAGAGCCAATAATCATAATTTATTCAAGTTTATTTTAAAACACACACACACCAGACAGGGAGTTTAAAAAAAAAAAAAAAACCTCCACAGTAAAGGCATCAATACTGCTTTCAGGACTTAAAAGTGGAAGCTGTGTGATTGTGTGTGAGTAGGAAAGGGCCACCATGGCTGTCCTGTGTGACCTTAGCACTTTTTAAGAGAAGGAGCCGAGAAAGAATATAAGATTCCGGGCAGAAGCCTTTGAGATGGTGTTTCCCATCCTTGTCCACTTGGAGACATGGAGACATCATCTCCCAGAATCCGTCAGCCAGTCAGGGAATTCTGGGAAGTGAAGTCCATATATCTTCAAGTGGACAAAGTTGGGGAAAAAGGAGCTTTAAGAGAAGGCCATCTCCAGGGTGTAGGCCAGGGCTGGGGAACCTTGACCCTTTTATGACTTGTGAATTTCAACTCCCAGAATGGTGGCTCAGGAGTCCACAAGTCATAAAAGAAAGGTTCATGGTTCCCCTACATGACCATATAGGACAAGGGACTTCAAACTTGACAGCTTTAAGACTTGTGGACTTCAACCCCCACAATTCCTGAGCTAACATGACTGGAGGAGGAATTCTGGGAGTTGAAGTCCACCAGTCTTAAAGCTGTCAAGTTTGAAGGCCCCTGGTCTGTTGTCTATCAATCTATCATTCCCTTTCCCCCCCCTCCGTACCTACCTACCTATTTACCTTTCTATCGATCTATCATCTATCACAAGGGTCTTCAAACTTGGCAAGTTTAAGGCTTGTGGACTTCAACCTCCAGAATTCCTGAGCTAACGTGACTGGAGGAGGAATTCTGGGAGTTGAAGTCCACCAGTCTTAAAGCAGTCAAGTTTGAAGACCGCTGATGTCGGACATCAAGGATGACCACAACATCTTGAATGGCATCCAGAAGACATCTGGTGACTCTGAACGTTGGTTCCTTCCAGGTTCCATTCGTATATCGGCCTCTTTTAAGGGCTGAGAATGCAGCTCTTACTTCTGTTTGTCCTTCTGCTGCCTCCAGCTTTATACCAGAACCAGGCAAACCCCGAAAATGTAGACCTGCCAATCCAACAAGATTCATTTCTTCAACCAAATGTGCCTCCTGAGTGGCTTCCATGAACATCAGTCCTTCCATCCACCAGGAGAACTTCCGGCATTTCCTCCTCCATCCAGTTTCAAGGAACATTTTTTGGAAAATGTTCTCTCTCTCTCTCTCTTTTTTTTTTTTTTTTATCCAATTGGGGAAAGCCTCCAAAGCGAGTTTATTCTTAGTAGTCTCTCCATCAAGAATGCCATTATTATTATTATTATTATTATTATTATTATTATTATTATTATTATTATTATTATTATTATTATTTTCAGCCCGTCTCTCTCTCTCTTTTCCCCCTGCTGTCTTGTAAAATATGAAGTGTAAAGCAAGTTTCCACATTCCTTCTGGGAACTGTAATTCACTTTTGCACAGAGGAAAACATTGGAAGAATTAACTGTCTTCATTCCTCTCGGACGAAAGCATGAAGCACGCAGGAAAGCACATCCCTCACATAAAACCACTCCCGGCTTAGCGTCCTCCCCTCCCAGTTTGATAAACGCTATTCCAGACAGGAAAACCTAGGCCTCCAGCTCCTCCTGCATTTCAGAGGGGCTGCTATTCAAGAAACTGTCCGAGAACGAGGGGCTTTGGAAAGGCAGGCTGAGCTCCCCCCCCCCCCCCCGGCCCGGTTCAACCAGGGCGTTGTCAGCGGTTTCTCCAGACTGCAGATATTTGAGCTTCTGTTACATTTCTATAAATCAAAATCACAGGAGCCATCAAAACATTTAGAAACTATTTTAAAAAAAAGGCTTTTCTTTACCTTGACACGAGGCAGGAGAACACAAGCCGTAGTAGCTTTAGGAAATGAACCTAGGGTGGGGCAGTCACGGGTTTCTTGGCCATGCCTGGTTGGCTGCCTGGAGGTACGTGATGGTTCCAGCCCGTCCCCAAGCTGGGAATTGGAAGCAGGCCACCAGCGGACACTTGCGCCCTAACCCTCCATGAAGCATTGATATCAAGAGCCGCGGTGGTGAAGTGGTTAGAGTGCAGTACTGCAGGCTCCTTCTGCTGGCTGCCTGCAGTTCAGCAGTTCGAATCTCAACGCTCTAGGTTGACTCAGCCTCCCATCCTTCCTCGTGGGTAAAAGGAGGATCCAGATTGTTGGGGGCAAGAGGCTGACTTTGTAAACCGCTTAGGTCTGTGAAGCACTGTGAAGTGGTATATAAGCCCTAAATGCTATTGCTACTTCCTTCCTTCCTTCCTTCCTTCCTTCCTTCCTTCCTTCCTTCCTTCCCCTTAATTTCCCTTCCCTCCCAATGGTTAGAATGCAATATTGCAGGCTAACTCTGTCCACTGCCAAGAGTTCGATCCTGACCAGCTCTAAGTTGACTTATTTGCAATAAGCTACTGTCCCTTTCCCCAGAGACAGTTGAGTCTGAAGAGGAAGCAGTATTGCAACTGGGGTGGGGTGGGGAGGGAAGGTGGGAGCCTGCCTCCCCCAATCTCTTATGCGCCCTAGGCCTTGAAGTATCTTCCTTGGGCCTTGCTGGTTTCCCTGTGGTTGGATAAGCCCCCCCCCCCCCCCCCGATAGGGGGTGGTTTGAACCCAGCAAAGTCCGTAGATCGTCTCCAGTCTGATCTCTCAAAGGATGCACAATTCGTACAATTGACACCAGTATCCCAGCCCCGGGAAATTTCCCCCTCGCCCCAATCTGTGTAGTAGCTGCATCTGTCTCTCTGTCCCAGAGTCTTGGCTGTGATCCTTGGGGGGGTGGGGGGGCAGAGAGTCCACGATCCCAGATGTTTTGCAAGGAAAAGCTCCTAAATTAAGAACATGTCTTAAGAACGGGCTGTCAACAGATGGATTTCCTGTTTATTTCTTCAATTTGCGAGGAAGCAAATTGTTCAGACACTCCATCACTCTCTGGCTCCTCTATTGTGCCAGTCATGCTATTAGAATAGAATAGGGATAGGATAGGATAGGATAGGATAGGATAGGATAGGATAGGATAGGATAGGATAGAATAGCGTATAATAGCATTTAGAATAGAAAAATAGTATAGAATAGAATTTGGAATAGAAAGAATAGAATAGAATTTAGAATAGAGTAGAATTTAGAATAGAATAGAATTTAAAATAGAATAGTATATAGGAGTATGGGATGGGATAGAAGAATAGAAATAGAAATAGAAGAGAAGAGAATAGAGAAGAGAATGGGAATAGAATAGAATAGAATAGATTAGAATAGAATAGAATAGAATAGAATAGAATAGAATAGAATTCTTTATTGGCCAAGTGTGATTGGGCACACAAGGATTTTGTTTTGGTGCAACTTAAGGGAGCCGGAGAGGCACACAGTGCCTGAATGTACAGCCAGTGCGACTCAAATCAATTTTAGATTATTCCTGGTTTGGCTAAGGTTTTTAAGATTTCATCTCTGCTTGAGAAATCTGCACAGTGGAATTCAGAGAAGAACAAATTGAACACACACCAAATGTTTTCAAGATGGTGTCTGGGTAACATTTGCAGAAATAGACTCCAATCAGTGAATTTATTTAGTTTTTATTTAAAAAAAATGGTTTTGGCCCAACAGTTGGATTCCTCCCTGAATGACTTTGTGGGGAAGGTGCTTAGAAATCAAAGGAAACTGGTCACATTACACTTTCTGGTATGTTTGATACCAAAAACATGAGATAAAAATATTTTGTGCTGAACATGGAAGGAATTCAAAACCAGGCAGTGAGCCCAGCCGCATCATGAAAGCAGAAGATTCGCAAGGCATCTCAGCGCCTTGGAGCCCATGAAGGTGAGATAAAGGAGGCTCCCTGTTGCAGGGAATGGCCCACAACAAATAGTCAGGGTATAGTAGTCCTCAACTTATGGCCACAATCAAGCCCCAAATTTCTGCTGTTAAGCGAGACATTGGTTAAGAAGAGTTTTGCCCCATTTTGTGACATTCTTTGCCGCAGCTGTTCAGCGTGTAACAGAGTCCTTAGGTGAATCTGGCTTCTCCATTGACTTCGCTGGTCAGGAGGTCACAAAAGGGAATCTCGTCACCCCAGGACACTCTGCGACCGTCGTAAATACAAGTCAGTTCCAAAGCATCCTAATTTTGCCACAGTTGTCTGAAAAAGGGTCGTAAGTTACTTTTTTCAGTGCCGTTGCAACTTTGAATGGTCACTAAATGAACTGTTGTGTGGACTGCCTGGATATTCCTAGTCCTGGATAGGAATTTTCAGCCTGGCCTGGGAACGTGGAAGGCACGAGGGTCTATCTTCCCTTCCTTTCTGCTTCTGTATAACAATTCTTTTCTTCTCTTTCTTTCTCTCCCTCTCCCTGTCCCTCTGTTCTCCTTTCTCTCTCTCTCCTTCCCTCCCTCTCTTTCCCTCTCTCTTTCTCTGTGTCTATTTCTCCCCATCTCTCTTTCTCTGTCTCTCTCTGTGTGTGTCTATCTTTCTTCCCTCTCTTTTTCTCTTTCTTTTTCTCTTTCTCTCTCTGTCTCTCTCTTTTTCTCTTTCTCTGTCTCTCTGTGTGTGTGTGTGTGTGTGTCTATCTTTCTCCTCTGTCTGTCTGTCTGTCTCTCTCTCTCTCTCTCTCCAGGTCCCTGGAGACGATTTTAGGCAAAGTGGTGCCGGGTCTGGAGTCCCACCTGGTTGAAATAGACGGAGACGTGCTCTGCCTGTACGGTTCCGGAGCTCTGGAATCCCTGGATCGGAACTGGAGCGTTCAGACGGCGGGAAACATTGTTACCATCTCTTTCGTTTTCATCAACTTCGATGAAATCATCCCAGTGCTATCGAAACTCAAGATCAAGTTCCCCAATTTTCTGGCAAGTTGCAGCCTCTCGTCTTTGAACAATCTTGGCAAGTCTTAGAAAACCTCACATAGGAGGAGCGTAAGAAAGCTGCGATCCCAGGAGAATGACCAAGTAGATCCTTTCCAGGGGACTCGAGTACACTTCCAAAAAAGATTTTTTTTTAAAAATCATATCCAGGTAGTCCTTGACTTACGACCACAATGGAGCCCCAAATTTATGTTGCTAAGTGAGAAGTTGTGTTTAAGTGAGTTCTGCCCCGTTTTCCTTGCCACCGTTGTTAAGAGAGGCATTGCAGATGTTCTCCTTTCTGACCAGTCAGTGACATGGTCGTTAAATGAATCTGGCTCCCCCTCCCCCCAATTGACTTTGCTTGATGGGAGATGGCAAAAGGGGCATCACATCATCTTGGGACACAGCAACAGTCATAAATATGAGCCAGTTGTCAAGGATCTGAATGTGTAAGTCACATGACCACAAAGATGCTGCAATGGTGATAAGAAGTGGAAAATGGCCTGAAGTCACTCCTTGGTGCTCTCCAAGCTGGGTTGTTTCCTTCCAGATGTTTCATGACCCAACTAGGTCATAACAACTGCGGTAGAAAGGTGGGGGGGGGGTTGCAGAGAGGAGGAGGAGGAAGGGGAGGACTTTGGGATCCATGGTGCTCACTGAGCTTGGGTGTTTTCTTGCAGACCTTTCATGACCCAGCTAGGCAACATCATCGGTGCTAAAAGGGTGTGTGGAGAAAAGGAGGATCATGGGGTCCTTAGTGCTGTGAACTTGGTTCAGATATTTCATTAGCCAACTAGGGAACCTCATCAGAGCTAGAAGGGAAGGAAGGTTGTAGAGAGGAGGAAGAGAGATGAGAGGAGGAAGAGGAGGAGTGTGGGGTCCTTGGTGCTCTCTGAGCTTGGTTATGTTCTTGCAGACATCTCATGACCCAGCTAGGGAACATCATCAGAGCTAGAAGGGAAGGGGTCTTGCATGGAGAAGGACTGTGGGGTCCTTGGTGCTCTCTGAGTTTGGTTGCTCCCTTGCAGATGTTTCATGACCGAACTGGGCCACATCCTCACGTTCCTCTCCGTCTTCCTCCGCTTGCCTCTTTCAGCACTTGAAGTTCAAGGAGACCAACCTAACTACTCTGCAGCAGTTCAACGCCTTAGCTCACCTGCGCCGGCTCGAGCAGCTGACGGTCGAGTCCGAGGGAAACCCCGTGGTCGCCTTCACCTTGTGGAAATTCTACGTCCTGTTCAGGCTAAACCATTTTAACTTGCAAAAGATCAACGGGTCGGAGGTAAGGAAGTTAACCTTCCCTCGAGCCATCTGCCTTTCAAGGCCGTGTTCTTTCTTTTTTTTCTTTCTTTTTTTCTGGCTGGAGGAAGATTTCAGATGAATGTTGTCTGCCACAATAAAACCGTGGCTATGGCTACCTGTGATTCACTTTCGGCCAGGCATTATGATGGCTTAGTCTTGGACACTAATATATTTGCTGTAAATGGGATGAGTCTGCCTATTGAGATGAGGTGGACCAATGGTTGCTTTTGTGGTGTGGAGACAAGAACTTGGTCCTCAACACCAGTAAGACCAAGGAGCTTATAGTGGACTATAGAAGGAACAGATCAGACCTCCAGCCCTGGCTTATCCATGGAGACTGAGGGGAGCAAGTGGCCAGTTTTAAGTTTCTGGGTGTTACCCGAAAAGAGGACCTGACCTGAGGTGCCCACATTGCACCCTGGTCAAAAGGGCCCAGCAGAGATTCTACTACCTGAGGCTTCTCAGAAAACAACAACTGAACGGAAAACTGTTGGTGACCTTCTACCGCTGCACCATAGAGAGCATTTTAACATACTGCACCTCTGTATGGTTTGCCAATTGCACAGGGGCAGATGGGGCAGCACTCCAGAGGGTTAACGTCGTTGCCCAGAGGATCACTGGGTTGCCCTCTCCCCTCTTTGGAAGAGCTTTAGAGCTCCTGCTGCCTTAAGAAAGTTCAAAACAATCTCAAAGTTCCATCTCATCCTGGGAACCCCTTTTTTTGAACTATTACCATATGGCAAACGGTACAGAATAATAAAAACAAGAACAAATGGGCTGAAAAACAGCTTCTATCCCAGGGCAGAAGCTCGTTTGAATTCTGCTGTATAGTGCAATATTAATGCAATATCAGGGGTTTTCAATTCAATGTGTGGAGGGTGAAGGATGTGTCTTTGTGTTTATTTTCATGGTCACGATGTGCCCTGAAGATAGTGTTTGATTTCATTGTATGAGGTGCAATGACAAATATAGTAAACTAACTAACTAACTATAGAAATTAGATGGGTTACATCAGGGGTCTGTCTCCCAACCTTGGGCACTTTAAGACTTGTGGACTTCAGCTTTGCTGGCTGGGGAATTCTGGGAGTTGAAGTCCACAAGTCTTAAAGTGCCCAAGGTTGGGAGACCCCTGCTTTAGATGATCCTGAAACTTTCTGCCAATCATACAATAAAAATTTCTCATGACAAAAAATGTATTCACGGCATACAAGCAATTTAAGAAGCATTTCTGAAGAAGTTCACTGCCTCTTTCTGAGGTTCGAATAACGACCGACTCTTACGAGTTTTCACACTCTGCTTGCATTGCTGACATGGGCAAATTCTTTGTGAGGCTTGCATGTCTGTCTGTGTGTGTGTTTGCCAAATAAGCCAATAAATGTGTTGAGTGAACCGAGCAGATATTCCAACAGGAAAAAAAACATGAGAAAATTGGAATGGGGAATAAAGCAAAGTGCAGTCAGGAAATGAAGGGAGGGAGAAACCCGCTTCTTGCTTGCTTGCTTTATTTTTATTTGTTTGTTTGTTTAGTACCAATGTTCTGTCTTTTGTAACTGGAGTATTTTTTTTTTTTAAAAAGGGCGATTCTGGACACACAGCAAATCTTAACAAAGTTTGTAATCGATTGCAAACCTGGGTTTTCATCTGATCGCTCATTAAAACGTATGAAATATACTGTATTTAGAATTGCAGTATATTTTGCAGTTCACAAAGCTTTACTTTTCAGTTCTTTCTTGGAGTTGGTCCATCGTGGAGCAAAGGGTTGAAGGAAGCCAAAATCCTAAACTCCCCTGGAACCTCCCAGAAGGAGAAAAGAAGGAACTCTTATTTGTTTTCACCAAGAGGGAACTGTTCCATTTAAGTCCTCCAGAATCGTATATAAAACAACTATGCCACTATATTTCAAATGCTAAAACATTCTTCATGTTTTTTCTTAGTTTCACATAAATTGCTTTTTGAGAACTGGCTGGATTGTTCTTGTACCCCTGAGACTGTGTGTATGGGTATATATTTATTTTCTCTCCCTCCTTTCTCTCTCTCCCTCTCTGTGTTTCCTTCCCTCCCTCTCTCTCTCTCTCTCTCTCTCACACACACACACACACACACACACAAAATGTATGAAATTGATTACTTCTGAACCACTGGGAATGCAATGCACTTTGCAAGTTTGGAAGTCTAAGAGGATCCATACTGCCTACCTCCTTGAATATGTATGGATATTGTGCCTCAGAATATAACAGAATAGCAGAGTTGGGGGGGACCTTGGAGGTCTCCTAGTCCATCCCCCTGCTCCAGCAGGAGACTCTATCCCATTCCAGACAAATGGCTGCCTAATTTCTTCTTAAAAGCCTCCAGGAGTGGAGCAGTCACAACTTCAGGGGGCAAGCTCTTCCACACATTAATTGTTAATTCCACTGATTCATTGCCTTGGTTGTACTATCTCTCACACAAGAACTGTTGGGCCTCCCAATGTTTGAACTTATCCATAGTTTTTGGGTTGAAGCTGCTTTACTTTGGTCCCTCTCTGACTTCTCTCCCTCTCTCTCTCTCTCTCCCCCTCTCCCTCTACCTCCCTCCCCTCCCTCTCTTCCTCCTCTTCAGGTTACCCAGAACGACATGATAATGGCTGAAAGACTGTTTGGGATTTTGGCCTATGTGGCATCTTCCAACATGCCATACTACCGGCTGATCTCGCTGCTGGGAGACTGCAGGTAAACAACTAAGATTGAGCAGAAGGGCACTTGGGTTTGCGCGAAGGGATGCTGGCAAGAGCCCCTATGGCACAGGGTTTCAGATGCAGGATTGCAGGCTGACTCTGCCCACTGCCAGCAGTTCGATCCTGACTGGCTCGAGGTGGACTCAGCCTTCCATCCTTCCGAGGTGGGTAAAATGAGGACCCAGATTGTTTGGGGCAAGAGGCTGACTCTGTAAACTGCTTAGAGAGGGCTGGAAAACACTGTAAAGCAACATATAATCCCTAAGTGCTGCTAGTCTTCCTTCCTTCCTTCCTTCCTTCCTTCCTTCCTTCCTTCCTTCCTTCCTGCCTGCCTGCCTGCCTGCCTGCCTGCCTGCCTGCCTGCCTGCCTGCCTGCCTGCCCTTCCCTCCCTTCCCTTCCTTTCATTCCTCCCTCCCTCCCATCCTTTATTAACCGGTTCTTATTTTTCATTTTTCACTCCAATTTTCCTCTTTCTTTCTTTTCTTTCTTTCTTTCTTTCTTTCTTTCTTTCTTTCTTTCTTTCTT
>BLBF01000068.1:1821461-1833785 GCA_015471245.1 Laticauda colubrina
CCTTCCTTCCTTCCTTCCTTCCTTCCTTCCTTCCTTCCTTCCTTCCTATTATCTGAATTCTCCTGAAAGAGAGGCTACCTTACCATTTTGGTAATTGATTCCCCGGAGACTTGCTACGCTAGCTGTCCTCCCTCCCTCCTTCCCTGTTCTCTCTCTCTGGGTGGCTATTTCCTTTTTATATACATAATTTGCACTTCCAGCAAGGGTTTCTTTCCCACTCGTGTCCCTTCGCCATGCTTCTTCCGTGTAGGAACTGAAGGAGAAGAAGACCTTCTGCCAAGGCTACATCCAGCAGCTGGTGAAGGAAGCCGCCGAGATCCACGTGAAATACGAGTCCTTGCAGAAGCTCTGGCCTCAGATGTTCGTTGAGCTGGTCCGGGACGCTGTGATTGAGATGCACCACAAGGATTCCCACCGGAGGCACTGCCTGCAGAGCCTGGCTGAGGAAAAACTCTGACCCTCCCCGAATTCCCTTCCCCTCTCAGTATTCGGGGGGGGGGGGGTGGTTTGTTCCCACAAAGGCCCTGGAAGGGTCTCTATTGTTGCCAGACACTTCTGAAGGCCTTGAAAAAAGCCTCATTTTCCCTGCAAAACACTCTCTTTCCCTTCTTTTACATGGGATGGCTTTTATTTTTATTTTCCTTTTCCCACATTCTAATGTACATGAGCACTGGGGATATAGGCAGACCACACAAATTTTTAACTTAATTTATTTTTTTGCTGAGGCCAAAGGATCCTCATATTCTTGCACTTTTTTTCTTGTTGTTGTTATTGCTGGTTTTATAACTCTCTGCATGTTCACGCACTACTTGGAAAGAAATGAGACCTGGAGTTCCCTTGTTCAATTCTGAACATTTTCTTATTCTTATTACTTTCCTGGTGCTGCTGCTGCTGCAGGTGGCGGCAAGAGCAGCAGAAACGTTGCAGATGAAAACACTGGATTTGCAGGGTTGGAAGTTAATAAATTATTCTGGTTGACAACTCCCAAAGGAACTGTTCTTTCAATAGTAAATAGAGCGCAGGAATAAAATGCAAAGCTCAGGTGAAATATTTAGAAGGCGAAAGTATCCGGGGGCTGGAACCGTGTCGATTGCAAAGCACAAAGTTTAAAACCTGAAAGCAGAAAACAAACTTCAAAGTGAATCAAAAAGTTTTCAACTCACGCTAAAAAGACATCAAAACTGCTGTACCCCAAATTCTTCTGCCCTGTTTAGCAGCTTGCCGCCTTCTGAAATTGAGTGATGGTGGATGTCAGGAGGCTTTTAAAGTTTAGGCAGACTTATGCGAAAGACAGTGCTCTCTAAAGAGATGTTGGCGCAATTTTTAGTCAGTTTTCTCCAGTGTGTCTTCCTGGTTGATCTTCTCCCTCCTTCTGGTTTTGTTCAGACATGTGTATTTCATTTTTTTAATGGCAGGGAAGCTTTTTCAGCTCAGTCAAGGGGCTGGTGTTCCATGATGGAGGCTAATCCATTGGCATGCCTTGGGCAAAGCAGGATTCTTACGACCGAAGTAGATTGGAGGACCCAATTAATTCCTGACTTAATCAGGTTTAAGAGTTCCTTGGATGATTTTGTCACCCTTGGCAGGTTTCCTCACACAATTTGCCAAGAAATTAATGCAGGTCCTCAAATGGTAAACACGAGAGATGTTTGCATTGGCTGCTGGTTCCTTCTGAAAACAAAACTGCCAGGACTATGAACTTTCTGCTTGAACTATAAGATGGTATTTTCCAGGTTGGGTTTGCAAGGAGCTCTTCCTTTTTTCCTGGCTCTCCTTGACCATAAAGATCAAGGTCTACCAATCTGTGAAGAGGTAAGATTTTTGTAGAGATGCTGGCAGCTCCTTTCTTGGTCTTCTGGTTTCCTTTTAGAATCATCTTCAATCCAAGTTCCAGCCAATTAAAGCTCTATCTACTGTCTCATTCTAAAACAGCCAAAGGACCATGGTCATAACTCAAGGTCCTTCTGAGTTCAGGCCAGAAGACAACCCAAAAGTGGGCTTCTTTACAAGACAAGGCTAGGATATTTGAGATTTATTCGCTTTTAGAATCAATTTGATGGAAGGGCAACATGTTTGGAGTGTATAAAATCAAGGGCGAGATGGACGAACTGGGCTGGAAGGAGGTTGGTTTTTTTTTTGTTTTGTTTTTTGACCAGAGTCATCTTGTGAAACTGATTGGAGATGTAGAACATAGTTCTTCAAGAAGCAGTTCTTCAAATTAACCTGTGGGATTCGTTCAAACAAGATGTGATGGCCGCTAAGTTGGATGGCTTTCAAAAATATTTGCACACATTTGCAGCGGTTGGTCCTCTCAAGGACTAGGTCTCCATGTCCCAATTGCAAACATCTTGAGATAACCTTGGTTGGCCGTAGTGTGGAACAAAGCCCTGGACTTGATCCAGCAAGGTTGTTCTTACAAGGTATAATTCAGGTTCCTTGGGCCTGGCTTTTACTGTGTTCTATGAAGGCAAGCCCCTTGTAGTTCATAAACCATGGTTTAAGGCTTAGCAAGTTGCAGCTTATTCAACGAACCGGGTTTAGGTGACATTGGAAGTTAAGCACCTGTAACACCGCTCCTTTTTTTTAGCATGTATCGAAGCCCCCCAGGCATAGAGATCCTCCCAGACTGAAGAAGTTCCCTCCATTATTTTTCAACAATTAAAAAGTTTCAGGATTGAGTTACTTGGTGACTTCATGTCCGGCTCTCTTCCAATTCTTCAAGGCAACTCTTTGACCATAACACTTTAAATTTTGAGAAATCAATATTCAGAATAATTCTTGATTTCAGACCCTGGTCACTTTGGCAAAGACGCCGCTTGTGAGCCACAATTTGATCACAACATTTTGGTTTGCTTGAAATGAATCCTGCCTGGCTTTCCTACTGTACAGTTTGTGCCGCCAACCAACCAACCTGTGCGAACCTGATCACATTTCTCCTTCTAGCACTGGCTCAGCCCATGGAAGTGATAATGTGTCAGGGTTGACCCCAACACTTCCCTCAAGCCCATGGGTCCCGAACAGATAATGGAATAAGGTTCAGTTCTGGAATCCTTGGAAAAAGGGAGTCCAGCTGCCTAAATTTTCATATTTTCTGTCTACGCAGAGATCAGTTTAGGAAAAACAAAACCTTCCTTCCATTATAGATTTTAGGTTGCGCCTTTAATGACTTATGCACTGGGGAGGATGGCCTAGAATCACATCTGGTTTCCATTGACTTAAAATACACTTCAGACAAATTGGGAAGTTAATTCAAAATACAGCGGTGAAGAAAACGGGTGGTGGTTGCATTTCTTTACATCTGCTCTCTTCGTCTAGACATCTTATTTTGAGTATCGCAGATTTTAATAGCATTAGCATAATTTTGCAGGTGCTGAAACATTCCTGGTGGTGCCTTCTTGGGCTGGAGATTGAGCCCTACACCTGAGTAGCCCAAAGAAAACCTCCCAAAGCTTGAGGTTTGCAGTCCATTCTCCTCCCCCTGTGGAATCCTGAAAGTCAAGGACTCCATCTTGACCTTCACAAGATCACTGCCAGCCCCCTTTTTATGGGGGGGGGGGGCTGCAATGCTCAATTCAGAAGCCCATATATTAAAATACTGGTGAGGAGAATATGGGGGTTCTCAGACATCCAGGTCATGGTTGTCCTGAAGTGTTGTGGTTCACCGACAGCAGGTGTGGGCGGCTGAGGTCTTGGAGAGCGAGAACTCAAATGAGGGGCCAGCATGGGATGCAGGGAGGGGACCAGGACCATCAGGGAGTGGAGTGCTGCCTTTGGAGATTGTGGAGGCTGGCAGCAGTGAGGAAGAGGTCCCCGAGGAGCCTGTGCCCAGTGTGCATGCGCACAGGGCTGCTCGAAGGAAAGAGCAGCTGCAGCAGCATGAGTGACTTGGAAGAGAGGCTGCAAGGTGATGGCCCCTCCCTGAGGAGATAAAAGCCAGCTGAGAACCCGGAGTTCTTTGCAGGAAGCAAAGAAGTTTTCGCACTCAAAGCTGGTGGACATTAGGAATATCTGAGTTGGTGTTTGGAGACTTTTTGTGCTGGAGTTCTAGCTTAATAACTTTATCTGGTGTTCTTGGCAGCCTTGCTTAAACCTTGGCAAGGTTCTTTCTTATCGGAGCTGATTGGTTTGAAGCAGCCTTTTACCTGTGAGGTAATGGGATTTGTAAAGAACCATTAAAAGGTGGTGCTGTTACCTTTGTCTCGTGTTGGCTTCCTTGAAAGCAGGTTTGGGTCAGAACACAAAGGTGTATTTTTGAAGACTTTGTTTTTCTTGGAAGATGTTTCGCTTCACATCCAAAAAGCTTCTTCAGTTCCGACTGAATGGTGGCGGATGGAAGGATTTATGTTCCTTGCAGTCACCTGGTTGTTAGCCCTCTTTCCAAACGTCGTTCGAATGGTGCAGAAGTATGAACAGAAAAATTGCAGCATACAGGATTTCAGGCGGCCCTGAGGGCACAGATGGACCTCCAAGTGGCCTCAACGACTCTCAGAGAGAGCACTAACGACCAGATGACTGCAAAGGAATGGAAATCCTTCCCTTCTCTCGCCATTCCGTCAGAACTGGAGATGTTTCTTGGATGAGGAGCGAAAGGTCTTCAAGCACAACCAGAAAGTCCAGTTGCCTTTTGAAAGAAGCCACCTCTGGGACAGACAAAAATCACCTCCGCTATGATTTTTATTCACCTTCTGAAAAGCGGATGTCAAGCCAAGGGTGCACTTCCTGTGGAAGAAATGCTGAGAGAGAATAGAGAGAGGGAGGGAGGGAGAGGGAGGGAGGGAGGGAGGGAGAGAGAGAGAGAGAGAGAGAGAGAGAGAGAGAGAGAGAGAGAGAGAGAGAGAGAGAGAGAGAGAGAGAGATGTATCTGAGATGGTTTGTAAAGTCATCTTGGAGCGATGAGTTGGGACAACTTTTCAGTTTGTTTTGAAGGACAGTTGAGGCATCCAGTGGGGTGGGTTTGCGAAAGACACGCACACGCGCACACACACACCCTTCCAAAGAGCAGCGCTCTCTCCATCTTAGCAAGGAGATATTGGATTCCTTCCACTCGACCGAAGGTTGCCGGGAAGGTCACAGAAAGATGAGCTGGAGTTTTTTGAGGGGGAGGAGAGGAAACCTCAGCTCAGTGGGGTGAATCTTTTCGTGAATCTTTCATTACCTCATTGCCTCTCGAGGACGGTTCTCTGTCCATTTGGCGACCTGGCAAATCATCACAAATAAATCACCGAGCATTTTGTTAATGGTCATTTCTGGTTTTTCCTGCTTATGGAAACCTTTTCCTCAACAATCCTCACCTCCGTGAAGACAGCGGAAGAGCCCCCCTGTGCAAAACTTCAGCTTGCAGATCAGGAGGATTATTTAGGGATGGTGCAATCCTTTGCCCACATTTCCGTAGCAAATGCCATACGTTTCCTATTTAACGTTATTGCTATTATTTTTTGGCCTATACATGTAGTCCTTAAATTACGAGTGGTTGCTTAATGACTGCTCGAAGTTACTAGACTCTCCAGAACTTCTTATGACCCATTTTCAGAGTTACGATGGCTACACACACACACACACACATCACAGTCATAGGGGGGCTTGGCTTACCTTTATATTCACGTGACCCCAATTTGTGATGCCTTTTGCCAGTTTCCACTGTTCTGGTTTCCAGCACAAGCTCCCACTGGGGGAAAATGGGTTCGCTTAATGACCATGGCATTTGCTGAACGGCCATCATTTTTCTAAAAAAAGTCATACCTTCGAATCGGTCCCTCGACATACGAGCACAGCCACTTGAATGACCAGAATTCTGGGCTCAATTACAGTCATAATTCAAGGACTACCCTGCAACTGCAGATACAGCCCTCTATTTTCTGGCTTGCGTCATTGCTCGGAGCTTCTCGGCCCTTAGAAAATCCCTTGGAGTTCTTCTCACAACTAGAATGGAAATATCTTAATTCCTTTCCATCCATTGCTGAAGCCGACATCTGGCTGCGTGAAAGGGACAATCGGCCAGACGGTTCCTATTCGAAGCCATTGGGAAGTTTAAAGAGAGGCTGCCAGATATTAAGAATTTGCTTCTTTTTTTCCTTTCCCCCCTGATAGTTTTGACTGCTGCTTTTAAGACCTTGTTCAGCTTGGAAGCGGTGGAAGAGAAAATCAGTTTTCCCGCTGAGTCAGAAAGCCTTTCTTTTTCAACTGGCAGGGGAGCAAAAAGCTGCTTACTCCCTCGTTTCTGAACACCCTCCTTCCTAAAGCCTGCTTGCTGTCAGGTTCTCCCAGGGCTGAGTTGACCTGAAGCATGGGCCTTGTTCTTCTTTTCCCGGTCTCTTCGCCTCTCTTTCCAGCCCAAATTGACCTTGGATGGAAATCTGCATCTTTTACCTTTCTCTTTCGAGGATAAAATGTGGCATAAATCCACGCTAGGCTGAGTTGAGTGTGCTGCAACATCTGGCTCACCTTGGCCTCAAAGCAACTGCTCCTCTGCCAGAAAGAAAATCCTAGATTGTCCATTAACATGCATTTGCTCAGAAAGGAAAAGCCAAGTTTAAGACAGAAGGCAGAGAAGGAATGGCCGTGTTCCCACCAGAAATCACCCAGGTGTTACGATCATCCTTGGATGACTTCTCCAGGGCCTGATGGAGTTGAGTTGAGATGTGTAGCGGTCAGGCAGACCCTGAAGACCTTAAGATGATCATGGAACATAGAATCACAGGGTTGGAAGGATCTTTGGAGGTCTTCTATTCCAACCCCCTGCTGAGGGCAAGAAGAGATCCTCGACTGTTCCAGACAAAAGCCAGTCCGGTCTCTTCTTGAAACCTTCCAGTGACGGAGCACCCGCAACTTCTGAAGGCAAAACTGTTCCACTGAACATTGGAGCAGTGAGAAGAAGTCATCCAGGGATAATCAGTTGATCCTAACCAGTGGTTTGGATTCAAAAAAATTTAACTACCGGTTCTGTGGGTGTGTGGCGTGGCTTGGTGGGTGTGGCTTGGTGGGCATGGCAAAGGGAAGGATACTATAAAATCCCCATTTCCTCTCCCATCCCACTAACCTGCTTCGCAGCTCCGTTCTCCTGTGCAGGACAACCAACGAAGACCCAGTCGATCAGCTGGGACTCAATGGGAGGCAGAGAAGACATGGGGTTGGCGGGGCCAGTCAGAGGTGGAATTGGCAGTTCTCTGAACTAGATTAGATTAGATTCAACTTTCTTGTCATTGCCGTGGATACAGGCAATGAAATGCAGTTAGCATCCAACCAGAAGAGCAAAACAACAGTAAAATATCAATATATGTATGCAAATATGCAAGGCATCTATGGATATGTCAGTGGATGACACAACAAAATGTATGTACACGAGCACGCAAGGATAAGTGTGACAGCACATATATGAACATATGCAATTGTACAAAATGTTTATGGACACATTGAATATAAGTACAAATACACAGAGAATTATACAAAATACATCATATATTATCAAGGGAAGCATCAGTATACGTGTGGGGACAAACAAACTGAAGAGTTTAGCAAGGAAACCGCTGTGTGGTAAAAGTTGTTCCCTAGCCTGCTGGTTTTAGACTACTCAAAATTTCTGCTACAGGTTCTCCAGAACTGGTCCGAACCGGCTGAATCCCACCTCTGATCCTAACTCTAGAAAAGGATATGTTAACAAGAGTCCAGTTGTTCCTTTCTGGGTCAGATGTAAAGCTTGGCCGACGTGTCCTTTTTGACTTTCTAAGATCTTGCCCCTTTGGCTTTTTGTTTCATTTGAGCAGGGGAGAAAGGATTGTATTGTTTTATTTCCTGCTGTTTCTTGACTTTATGTCCCATTGTACACCACTCTAGGAGGTCTGCCAGCTGGACGGGAGAATATAAATATGTCCAATGTAGGGAAAAAATATTCTCTGGGGTCAGGAGCTGTTAGGGCTAGGATAAGAGCCCATAGTTTGGTGAGCTGCTGCTTCTGCTGCTTTCTCGGGTGAGAAACAGAAGACTGTTTTCCAACATCTGGACTGACTCACTTGCCAAAATGAGCTGTTTGGCACAGAGGTGCTGGAACCAATAGATTCTTCAGTGCATGGAACAGTTAGAACAGGGCTCTTCAAACTTGACAGCTTGAAGACTTGTGGACTTCAACTCCTAGAATTCCTCCTCCAGTCATGTTAGCTCATGAATTCTGGGAGCTGAAGTTCACAAGTCTTAAACGTGCCAAGTTGGAAGGCCCTTGAGTTAGAAGGTGCATGGACCTTCTTCGAACCTTGGCAACTTTAAGACCTGTGGGCTTCAACTCTCAGGATTCTGGGAGTTGAAGCCCACAAGACTTACCTCTGGAGGAAGCCCTTGGATTCCATCTTCCCATATCGAGTTTCCTCTCAGCGTACTGAACTACGGGTTCCACCATCCCCAATCAGTTATAATATTAGCTGAGGGTGATGACAGTTGTGGCCCAAATGCCCTCAGTGTCAGCTCTTTGAAGCAGGGGTCTCCAACCTTGGCCACTTTAAGCCTGATGGACTTCAACTCCTAGAATTCCCCAGCCAGCTTTGCTGTTGAAGTCCACCAGGCTTCAAATGGCCAAGGTTGCTTTGAAAGACAAGCATGGCTGATTGAGAGTTGCCAGCCCAAGGTTGACTCTGATGACTTCAAGCATCAAGAGACATTGAACTGTTGAACTTGCTATTGTGGAAATATGGACTCCCATCTGGGCCTGGCAACGTTCAGGCCAACCCTTGGTCTCCTGTTTTGTGTTACCATTGTGTGAAACCCCTGACCACCCAGTGGTTGAACAATAGCCCAAGGGCAGAAATAAACATTACAAGGAAAAGAAGCTGCCATGGAAAACAGCCCTGGCTGTATTTTCCTCTGTTTCCCTCTCCCTGCTGTCTTGTAGAATTCAGTCTGTGGGTGTCCTTTTCTTATCATAACAGCCATCTGATGAAATAAAAAGGGACAAGGAGATTTAAGAAGAACTGAAAAAGAATGAAATGGTGGAATTTCTGCATACCAAATAAAAATAAAATTCCATAGTCAAATTCTATGACTTGCGGTGTCTGTAAAACTTTTTAAAGATGCAGCTATTTGTGTCAATAGATCTCTCCTCTCCTCTCCTCCCTTCCCCTTCTTTCCTCATTTCATTTCTTCTCCCTCCCTCTGAATCCTCTCCTCTCCCCAATTCCCTCTTCCCTTCATCCTTCCCTTCCCCTTTTCTCCTCCTCCTCTTTCCCCAATTCATCGCTCTCTCCATGTGGTCTGGCCTGAAGCTGTGTCCAAAATACTTTAGCACTCATTAACAAGGAGACTTAAGAATTTGTCTATATTTCCATCCAAAGAGAGGGCTGCCCTTAAAATGGTAAGGGAAAAAAATTCCATCTTCCTTCTATTATTATTTTTTCAGTGTGTGTGTGTGTGTGCGTGTCTGTCTCTCTCTGTCGGTGTGGAAGGGGTAGCTGATCCCTTAAGCAAACATTTTACCCCCTGAAAGTTTATTTTTCTGTCCCAGCCTCAATTCTCTTTTCCTCTTCTCCAACATGAAGGACGTCCTGAAATCAGTGGTGGGATTCAAAACTGTTTACCACTGGTTCTGTGGGCGTGGCTTGATGGGCATGGTGGAGGGAAGGATACTGCAAAATCCCCATTCCATCCCTACCCACTAACCTGCTTTCCAGCTCCGTTCTCCTGTGCAGGGCAACCAAAGAAGACCCGGCTGATCAGCTGGGACTCACTGGGAGGCAGAGACGAGATGGGGCCAGTCAGAGGTGGGATTTCCCGGTTCTCCGAACCACTCAACATATCCGCTACCAGTTCTCCGGAACTGATCAGAACTGGCTGAATACCCACCTCTGCCTGAAACATCTATTTTTGGGGGCTCAAGGCTCTTTGGATATGATGGGAAAAGCCATGAGAACATAGAATGTGAATGAGGAACAGGGATGGTGACAAGGTGCTGGATTTCAGCAGAGCTGCCCAAACATGGAACTTGTCAAACTGCAGGGAGTCTCACACAATGTGGGTCGAGCTGGTGGATTTCTATTGATTCCACACCATGTTCCACTAAGCTCTGACATCCCAGCTGCCAAATGTTGTAAATTGCATCACTTGTACAACGAAGCGTTTGAAGCATCCCAATTTCCCAAGTCAAGACTTTCCATCTTCCTGTCCCTCTTTCCTCCTCCTTTTCCGCCTTCTTCAATTTTTAAAACTTGGTTTTTGTTCTTCAGACTCAATTGCAGGAGGTCATTTATGAGGACTTATGAAGGGTTTGGTTCAGAGGTGGTATTCAGCCAGTTCTGACCAGTTCTGTAGAACCAGTAGCGGAAATTTTGAGGAGTTTGGAGAACCGGCAAATCCCACCTCCTGACTGGCCCCGCCCCCATCTCTTCTCCGCCTCCCAAGTCCCAGCTGATTGGCTGTCTCTCCTTTGGTTGCCCTGCACAGGAGAACAGAGCTGGAAAGCAGGTTAGTGGGGTGGGGAAGGAAGGGGGATTTTGCAGTATCCTTCTCCCGCCACGCCCACCAAGCCACACCCACAGAACCGGTAGTAAAATAAAATTGAATCCCACCACTGGTTTGGTTCATCTCAATTCCACAAAGCGGACTTTCTCCACCTTAGAAATTTTAAGATAGGTGGAGTTGAACTCCCAGAAATCCCCAGCTGACTGGCTAGGGAATTCTGGGAGTTGAAGTCCACCTATCTTAAAATCGCCAAGGTTGGGATGCAATTCTATAAAGAATGCAGAATGCATAATAGAATTGTGATTCTTTGCAATTCAGGGAACTTGGCCTCCCTCCCTGGCAAAAATTCATTCATAGATCAATGGATTAAAATGGGCGAGGAGCCTGGCTATTAGTTAGCAGAAATAAAATGGTTTCCTGAAAGATTCAAAAAAAAAAATTCTCTCTTGGAAGTTAAAGTTGTTGGAGTCACCTTGCTTATTTAGAAAATCTGCGATTGTAGAAGAAGAACACACTCTAAAAAGAAAGGGAGCTGTATTTTTAAAGAGATTTCCACCCATTAAAGATTATAGTTTGTTTTTATAGTTTCTTCAACTTATTCTGTTTATTGAGATTTAATGTTGGCCCCTTTGTTTTTGCGATGTTCATAAGCTGCCCAGAATCTCTTGGCAGGTAGATGGGCCGCTGTATAAATTGAATAAATGTATACAAATAAAAAAAATGTTCAAATTTTCCTTTAAAAGGGTTCACCGCTGCTTCAATGGCTTGCTATTCCCAGTCTAGTCCTTCCTTCAGCCCTCCAGGTAGAAGAAAAGCAAGCATAAATATTATCTTTAAATAAATATTATTATATTGTTTAGAAATACATCACACTCCCGTTCTGTCTGTACTCAGAAGGAAGCCTTCTTGTCTTCTATGGTGCGGTAACCGACTTGTGATTTCCCAATTCTCTTTCGGCAGGAATATATATATATATATATATATATATATATATATATATATATATATGTGTGTGTGTGTGTGTGTGTGTGTGTGTGTGTGTGTGTGTGTGTGCTGTTTAGCTTCCTTCGGGTATTATCCCACGTCATTGTAGTTCTGTTAAAGTTGTAGCAACGTTTCAGCAGAATCTCATCTGCCATCTTCAGGCTTCTGTATGGATATATATATATATATATGCCATTTGGAATCACTTTTCTAAATTTAGCTTCCCTCTACGCAGATGGTTCTATGTGGGAGCGTTTGCAATTCACCAGCCTGCATTTCGACGTGTTTCATCTTGCCAAAGGAAGCTGAAGGAGCGACAGAAATAAGAGGTTTCGGGGTCGTCCACATCTGGCTGAAAGGGTCTCCATGGCAGGAGCTGATTGATGACCAGATTGCACATGTCCTATCAGGCAGGCTTGGTGTGCACAAGTCCACTTCAGTCTTGAGAGTTTGTCTCTTTCTGTATTCAGTTAAATCATGGTTAAGCAGTGTGATGCAGTGGTGGGATTCAATTTTTTTTACTACCGGTTCTGTGGGCCTGGCTTGGTGGGCGTGGCAGGGGAAGGATACTGTAAAATCTCCAGTCAGAGGTGGTATCTGCTGGTTCTCTGAACTACTCAAAATTTCCGCTACCAGTTCTCCAGAACCGGTCAGAACCTGATGAATACTACCTCTGGTGTGATGGTGCCCTAGGGCTGGGAGGAACCTTGGAGGTCTTCTAGTCCAACCCGCTGCTCAAGCAGGAGACTTGGTTGCATCCCAGACAATCTTTTCTTGAAAACAATCAGTGATGGAGCACCCACAGTTCCAGAGCAAGGGCTTCCTTCGTTCCCGAGCATCCTTCCTGAAGAACTATTTCTCCTTCTCCTTCTCCTTCTCCTTCTCCTTCTCCTTCTCCTTCTC